>CM075202.1:22396728-22604228 GCA_037577475.1 Chaunax sp. Z400 | reverse complement strand
AGGTGTATTTTCTCTGAAGATGTAGACGAGCCTGAGCACAGTTTGATCCATAACCACGCCTATTTAATCTAACTCACAGTGATTCTTTCAGCACTTGCAGCAGGTCTGGATGCAGCAGCCTCTGTCATGCTGATCTGTTTTCATCCGTTCTCCAGATGTGTTTTTCGGTATAAAAGTGTTTGTCAATCGATGACTTGATTTGTTTGGTTGAATTTGCGTCAGCTGTTGCGATCACATCGTTGTGAAATACCGGAGGGACTCTGCTTTACTGCAGTCACAAATATTTTAAAGCGCTGAACTGTTTCGTTCCCTCCTCTCTTGCTTGTCCCTTTTGTTATTTCACCAACACAAAGCCAAACTGTTGTGAATATGGACCAAACAGACAAACTGTGTAAAGATTGTCTGTTATGCTGTTTGTTCAGTAGTGCTGACCTGTTCATGGTGTTGCAGGCTCCTCTGAACGGCTGCCGTTGTGAACCTCTCATCAGTAAACTAGAGAATCAGCTGCAGGCCACCAAGGAGGAGATGAAGACTGAGATCCACACTGTCCAAGACCTGATGAACAGCAAGATGGGCCAGCTGGACCGCAAGAACAAACACCAGGTAACACAAATAGAACACACAACAATAGTTCCTTTATTACCCACCCCCCACCATCAAAGACAGGAGGGCGATATAGAAACTGGTTCGTCTCTGGAGCATTACTCATTTCACAAAACTATCTACACACATCAATCACAACATGAAGTGATGCCTTTTGCTATTTAGTGATTTTTGTGAGACATGAGTGTGTAAAGAAGAGGGTGGAGAAGAAGAGAGAGGAGCTCAGTGCATCATGGGAAGTCCCCCAGCAGTCTAGGCCTATAGCAGCAGAGCTAAAGACTATCTTAAGCCAGCCTTAATTCTAAGGAAAGTTTTAATTAAAGTTCATCACTTATTATTAATATAAATATCAGACACTATAACGACTATAACTACTATTCCTAATGATGACTTTTACTTTCAGTAAAGTAAGATTTTAGCACAATGTGTGATGTTTCAGTACTTTTTAGAACACTGGGTCAAACATGGCGATGAGGCCCGATTCCAGTCTGCACTCCAGTTCATCCCAACGGTGTTTGATGGGGCTCACATCTGTGGATATAGTCAAGTTCATCCAAACCGAACTGGGAGAATCATGTCTTTGTTGAGATAGCTTTGTGCACAGGGGTTGAAACATGACAATAAGGAAGTTAAGGGAGTTAACAGAATACCGTAGTCTGAAATAGTAGGGGGGAATAATGCATGATGGAGAAGTGATCAACTCAACAGAGGAGATCATTCCTGGCTGCTGTTGCGTTTCAGATCCAAGCTCTTGATAAGATGACAGTGGAGAGAGTATCAGCAGAGAGGACTGAGTGTCTGCAGAGGATCGAGCAGCGAGCGCTGCAGGAGAGACTGGAGACAGACAAGAGACAGGTAACAGGCACTGATGAGAACTTGAGCCACAAGTTTGTTTCCTTTTATTTAAATTGAACCTTGATAGTAGCCCACCTTTTGTGGTTTAAACTTAAGGTCTTAGCAAAGTACCTCATCTGTTTGGTTTATTTGAGAACATTGGCTGCTTTCTCTGTTTCTGTTATATTTATTAAAATGCAGTGGTGCATAAATAACGTTAAGAGGCTTTATTAATCTAGTTTTATAGTTATTATATTTCATATTGCTTGAATCACTGTCCGAAATGCAAATGCAAATTTTTTTTTTTCTCTAATTGGAGGGTGGAAGACATACGTTACTTCAGGGGTACTTGTGTACATTGTTGCTTTTTGTGGGTGGGTGGTTCCTCAAATGTAAATGTGTATATATACACTACCAGTCCAAAATTTGGACACAGTTTCCCATTCAAGTGGATAGGAAACTGTGTCCAAACTATTGACTGGTACTGTGTGTGTATATATATATATATATATATATATATATATATATATATATATATATATAACGTATGTATGCATTTGAACAAAGCATATTAAATAACATGTCTTTTGAAAAACCTTGTGAGCATCAGAGGTTATTGGATGAACTCAATGACCTGTTAAGACAGAAGATGGTATTTATTATTCATGGCACCAGGCTGAACCATTATATGAACCCAGCTGTCCTTTATTTTTCCAGTTAAGAACAAATGATCAACTAGCAAACATTTCAGCAATTACTACGGATGAGGGGCCTCTGACCTCGGATCCTAGGAGGATCAACAGCACTTTGGAATCATTCTATAAAAACTTGGATAAATCAGAGGTTGTTTATAATGAAACAGACATTTTAAAACCATTCTATGTATCTAAGCTTCCTTTGGAGGCTGTTCCCCTGTTAGAGGCTCCTATCAATCTAGAAGAGACGACCAAAGCTATCAAATCAATGAATAAAGGCGAAGCTCCAGGCCGGGATGGGCTACCAGCAGAACTATGTGTAGCTTTTTGGGCCTCTGCTGCTGAATATGCTTAATTTCTCCATAAGTAAAGGGTCCTTTTCCATTAACTCAAATGTTGCAGTTATTTCTTTATTGCTGAAGGACAAGCCACCAACTGATTGCTCCTCTTACAGACCTTTAAGTCTTCTGAACTGTGACATCAAACTATATGCTAACATCCTACTTACCTCATCTGGTCCATCATGATCAGACTGGGGTTTATTAAATCTAGATTTGCATCAGATAATGTTCATCGCTTATTTCATGTGATAGACTCAGCCTCGAAGACCGGAAACGAATAGCACCATCCTATCATTAGATGCTGAGAAGGCATTTGACTGTTTAGAGGGGAGCTACTTATGGTCTGTACTTCAACACATGGGCTGCAGTGAAGGGTTTATCTCTATGGTTTTATACACTAACCCCTCTGCAATAGTAAGAACGAGCAACAATTGTTCATGTAGGTTTCCAGTCTCCAGATCCTCTCGTCAGGGCTGCCCCTTTTATTCTCTCTTTCTGTGGAGCCTGTTGCTCAGGCAACATGACAGTCAGAGGATTTTGAACCAATAACAATACACAACACTCCACACCGTATCTCCCTATGTGCAGATGGTATTTTAATTTTAACTAAAGATCCCTCAAACTCACTCTCACATCTCCTTTTCAGAAATATTTCTGGATATCAAGTTTATTGGGCAAAATCTGCATTAATGCCATTAAGCAAATCAAGAGGGCCGATAACATCTTCTGTTATACCTGTTGTCTCCATTTATCCTTCCCTTGATACACTAGCCTTTAATAATTATGATACTGTATTGAAGGATATAGATAGTGATTTAAAGAGGTGGAACAAACTTCCTACCTCTTTTTAGTCTCGACTTTCTGTTATTAAGATGAAAGTTCTGCCTAGAATTGATTTGATCAGCTCAATGATACCTCTAGCTCCACCAGATGGATACAGAGGATGCATTCTGTAATCAGCACCTATCTGTGGAGTAAGAATGAAAGCCTGTGCTCTACAAAGACTCAGTTATCAGGAGGCCTGATGTGGTACTCGTGGTGCTTTGCTCTGCATCCACTGACTACCTGGATGAACTCAGACACCGCTGTGTCATGGCGCCCTATATAACAACACCAATATACTGCAACACAACCCTTAAGTTAGTGAAACTGAAATTTGGAGCGATTATATTTTTATTGTATTTAGTGTTTATTTAGCAGGAACAATGCACAATACATATTTAGTACCAGATATAGCTAAGAGCTCATTTTCATCTGTAGTCCCTGGGCGGAGGCCAAATGATGCTCAGGTTACAGTTATTATGATAAATCAGCTCAAACACAATAAAAACTATACAAAAGGTCCAAAATACAGAGTGAACCCGACCCTCCCCCCACAAACAACACACAGAATACTACTAGTGTCCAGCTAGAGAGTACACTATCAACAACTCATTAAATTCAGACACTTCCTCAGTAGGCGTTCCACAACGCCTGGAAAATCATGACATGACATTGAAATCCTTCGTTAATGTCCACTTTTCCTCATTTTCACTTCAGCCACAACTATACAGATACTGAAAGGTGATATAATTAGTCAGGTTGTGATACAGTGAATACTCTTTCTGGTTACTGTTCCCTTCTGTAGCTCACTTGACATTTTATGAATCATATCCTAAAAAACAAAACTGACAGTGCTAACACACTGGAATGTTTTACACACTACAAACTGAATGTCAGAGTAAACCATGATGTTGGTGAGATTTTTTTCTGCATGATTGAAAAGTCCTGGTCATGGTGATAATTTACAGGGTCTAATTAATGTCCTACTGAAATAACTGATGATGTCACGACTTCCAAAAAAAATTATGTGACCAGACAGTTGGGATGCTGATGATGATAATGATGGTCTGAACTCTGCAGACACGTGTAGCACAGATGTTACAGATGTTATGGCTCATTGCACAGTGGAGGCAGATGACATTTAGTGACAAGTCCAGATTTAACTTGTTCACAGCTGATGGTTGTAGGCGTGTGTATTGTTGCTATGGGGAACGCTATCCAGCAGCATACATCCAGGAAGTGGACCGTTTTGGTGGTGATGTCATGATGTGGGGGGCCATTGCTAATGGATGGTGGTCAGAACTTATGCAGATCCACGGTACACTGACAGCTATCTGTTACCGAGATACGGATCTAGGTCCACATGTCATTACCAGGATACAACAATCAGGCATCACCTTCATGCATGACAATGTCAGACCACATGTGGCTCATGTCTGTCAGGAGGAGCCTACCTGGACCAGAACAATGTCGCTGTCCTTCCTTGGTCAGCATATTCACCAGATCTCAACCCAATAGAGCATCTGTGGGATGTTCAGGATCACCAGGTGAGAGAGAGAGATCCTGATCCAGCAACACATGAACAACTTGTCACAGCTCTGCAGGAAGAATGACATGTCATCCTACAAGTCCAGAATAACATCTTATCCATTCAGGAGGTGAAAAGTAGTGATAAATGCTGGAGGTAGACACGCACAGTAGTGACTATTGTTGTTCTCTGTCTCACCATCCACACTTTCTGACTTGTAAACACTAAGACAAAAACCACTAATCTGCACAAAAATGATTTTTCTGTATGGCTAAAGGGTGAATAAAGATGTGTGAACCATAATTTACCTTTGATATTTAATATGAACAGGATGGTATGACATTTTAAAAAATGCATTTCTACTGTTGCTCAGTATATAATATGTATCCTAAACATTGGGACATCTTATCATTCTCTTTTAGAAGCTTTATACTTAACTGCCAAGAATGACAATGACCTAAAATGGATGTCAGCCATTATTCCTTTCCATAAATGTGTCATAAGTAATAGAAAATCTTGTGTGTGGTTGTGTCTGCTCTTCAAGCAGGCTTCCCTGGTCAGTGAGCTGAAGAGCTGGTGTCTGTCCAAACTGCAGAACATCGAGGTTCGCTTCACAGGAGACCCCAACAGCACCAAGCTGCAGCGCTCCTCCTCTGTGGCCGAGGGCCTGGAGGAGGCTGATGGAGCAGGCCTCACTGTGCTACGTCATGGCCAGAGAGGCAGCTCCCAGTGCCTGGACCTCCACAACAGCCCTGCCATCCCAGAATCCAGCCCCGGGGAGGCCATTGTGGCAGAGGGGGGCTCAGCCAACCACTACTTTGTAGTTCATGTAGAGAGCTCTCCTGGTAAGGCCTCATCAAACCGCTAACCCAACCAAATCTGCTCATTTAAATATGCACAAACTCACAGCATCTGACTGCTACATCAACTTCTGTTAAAAATCACTTAGCATGTAAATACAGGCTGGAAGTCAATGAAAGGTAGACAGTAATCAGCCCAAAGCCTCACATCAAAACAGTGTTGCAGCATTCTCCCAAACAGCTGGAGAAGATGGGGACTTGTTTTAAAATGTTACAAAATAAACATAAATAAAAAAAAAAAGTACAACTTAAAATGATTCTATAAAGCTCATATGAGGTAATCCAAGTCTCCAGGAGCCTTGAGATCCCAAAGTCATTGAAAAGATGTTATTTACACCATTTTTACTTAAGATTAAATCCTCACTTTAGCGGCTAAGATAAAAGTATTACTTTTGCACCTAGTCCAAAGTGAGCCTTCAAGCTTGTTCACTCCATTCTGCAGACGATAAGGACTATAGTGTTACATGCATACAGACACACTTGCACATAGTAGAAATGTATATACAAGTTACAGTGTTGTGTTAGATTCATTATGATTTTGAGTTAAAAAAAAATGCAAACAACACAGATACGGCGTTCTAAAAAACATCAACCATTTCACTTCAATCGTCATAAAAGATGACAACTGACAGCAGAACAATGCTGCTCTGCTGTGTGATTTCAAACAGCAAGTGGGGTTCTGCCAGCAAATGAGGTGTGACATATAACATACCTGCCTCAGCGTTATATATGCCATGAACACAGGCATATGTAATTCACAGTGCATGATTTTTAAGTGCATTATTTCTCATTAATGACCACTGGAAAGAAAAACGATGCTGCCAGAGAAAAACGTTATCATTGAAACTTTGACTCAGTCCTCTCATGGCATGCTGTTAATGATTCTGTAAAATGAGCAGGATGGCTTGACAAGTGAAGAACATTTGGTCTGAATGTATGTAGTAACTGAATTTATTTTGAACTTATAACAGATGGTGACAAGGCTCAGAATGCAGAGATCAGCTCTCCTACAGCAGCCAAAAGCCCACTGTCATCTGTGCAGGTGGTTCGACCAAAAGAGAGGCCAGTGATCTGTGTTGACACCCAGAGGAAAAACCAAGACCTGCAGGATGTGGACATGGTGGCGTATGGGACAAGTGCAGGCAGGAATTACAGAGCCAGCAGCCTGTCTCCAGCCACAGAGCGCCGCTGCAGCAGCCGGACTGAAGAGGGGCTCAAAGACACTGAGAGAGGGCGACACAGAGGGAAGCACCGCAAGAGACATTCACAGGGCAGGACTAAGTCCAGAGGGGCCACAGGGGTCAGGACTCTGGAGGTCTTTGGAGAGCAGCCCAATGAACCATCCTTTGCTCAGGAGAGGGACAACATGCATGCTTTGGAGGTTACCCAGTACTTCTTCGAAGCGGTGTCAACGCAGATGGAGCGCTGGTATGAGAGGAAAGTGCAGGAGGCTCGCTGGCAGGCCAATCAGAGGGCTCAGGCTGACAGAGCTGCTCTGGTGGAGAGGATCACGTACCTGGAGGATGAGCTGCGCATGCTGAGGACCAACAGACATGATGACTGCTAACACACACCTCATATTCACCAGCGGATGATTAATCCATGAGATTAGATTAGACCTTCTGTTATCATTGACAACCAGAGCAGAGAGCTGAGTGCTGAATCATAACATAATAGAAGACAGACTCCCTTTAGAAGGTCTGAATATGTTCCACACTCGAATCCCTGTGTGTTGTGATAGCACAGACTGATTGGACTGTAGTAATAAGGACAGCTCTCTGTGTGAAATACATGCACATTATAAGTCCAACCATACTGCCAGTCTGTGTGAGTAGAAATAAATGTGTCAATGTCTTTCATGGACATGGGTCATAAATGGTATCGTTGGATCATAGTTATTACAGTATAATAAGCTCTGTGTTGGTATATGCATGCTGCATATAGCCAGGAACAGATGACTGTTTATTTATGAGACTGGAGCTTAAATGATGTGGTGTACCATCCAGGTGGAGCAATAGAAGGCTACCATAGTTTGGAGCAGGAAACAGCAGGTAGCAGATGAATCGGTCTATTGACCTTGTCTGAAAGGAACAATCTTCGACTTTATTAGAAAATAGATAACTGCTCACCTTAACATCTGAGTCAAAGTAATAAATTAAAAAAATAAACCTACATTACTGAACATCCAGCTCAAAGTAATTCAAAAATAAAACTGATCAAACTGTCAAAACCAAGGCAGTGATTTCTGTTTTTGAGCTGTTCTTTTCCCTCGTAGCCAGTAGTTCAGTTGAGAAGTTGACTGGAAGGGGGCTGCCAGACATTGGTGTCAGCAGACACTGGTAGTTAGTTTGGTGGAACTGACACATTGGTCTACCTCTCGTATGTAAACCTACTGAAGGGTTTTGTTTTAGAATTTCACGTTAATTTGCTGCGTGGTATGATGGGTATGATGGGTATGATGGGTATGATGGGTATGATGGGTATGGAGGCTGGAGTATGTCCATAGAAATCTTTTAGACCTTTACAGTGTTTAATACGATACTTAATACAATTAGTTTTATGAGCTGATGAAATTTGACAAAGTAATAAACTAATTAATTGGCATTGAGATAAAGGAATTTGAAAGACAATATGTTTCTTAATTCTAGCTAAGAATGATCACTAAGTAATTTTTAATTATGTTTTATGCTGTTTACTTTTTGGTATTCCGTGTCCTCATTTATCTGCATCACATTTTATTTGTCTTGTGCTTCAACAGGTTAGGTTTCATAATCTCTGTCATTTAAAGATGTGTCAGCAGAGTCCCAACTAAGGTTCAAACAGCTACATAGAGCCAGACTTGGATACGAGGAACAAATGTGTTTTTCTTCCTTTTCACTTCATGACTCTAGACATTAAAAATGTGCAGGTACAATACATTCTATTAAATGTATAGATCTGTCTATGCTTTCTTTTTGTGGCTGAAGCAGCCGAGGGTTTCTGCTACTAGACCGGCAACAATGAGGAAATAAAATGAAGAAAAACATTTCATCAGCAACTATGCTTCTGTATGTGACCATTTGCTGCTTTTCTCGTGTTTATACCATTTTCACTGCTTTTCTGAAGTCACTCAAACCAAATAATCAAATGAGAAAATAATCAGCAGATAAATCTATAATGAAATTATTGGTTGTCGACACCAAATAAGCCATGTCCTGAACCGATATACATGTGGGAAAAGTCGACGAGGCATTCTCACTGAAGGCTTTGGGACAGAAAGCATGTAGTATAAAGTCACAAAGCCACAGAGACTTTCATTCAGGAGGCTGGGGTTTAGCTTTTTTTCAAATAAAACGCTTTTAGTCACAGATTAGTTAGGTTTAGACACCAAAATACGTCACCGGAAGACTGTTTCATTAGGATGCTAAGAAAAGCGAGGTACAGTCTGACTTGAATGAACCTAAAATCAATCATTCTTTCAGAACTAAAGTCTACACTCCAATCATCTTTGTGAGTGGCGGTCTGCGCGAGACTGCAGAGGGAGACAGACACGCGCTGCAAAAAGGACGAGGTGGCTGTGATGACATACAGTCTGGTGTAGCCGTTGGTGACTGGGAGCAGCACACAAAAGGAATTGGCCTGAAAATTATGCTGAAGATAGGATACCAACCAGGCAAAGGCCTGGGCAAGTATAATCAAGGTGAGTTGGCCTGAGGAGGCAATGCAATTTAAATTAGTAATAGTGTGTGTTTTACAGGAGCAACAGAGTATAGTTGGTATATTCTGACCATGTCTCTTGTTGCTGCAGGTATTTTAAAACCCGTTGAGTCGAAGGGTCATCATGGCAGGGGAGCTGTTGGTGCTTTTGAGAATGAGAGTCTTCCAGATTTGCCTGTGATCAACTCAAAAGAGGTTGAGGATCCTGCAGGCCCTGGAGGTAAGGAGCGACCGAAGTCCTCCTACACAACTCAAGATGAGCTGAAGGCCAAAGGCAAGCTGGCAGGGTGCAGTACAGCAACATCCGCTGGAGAGTTGGCAGAGGTCAAGGTATGTTTGAAACAATTTGATTTTCTCTCGTTTAGAACGTTATCAAGACATAATGACTTTGATCATCAAATTCCTTGACTTGCACTGTAATGTTGTAATAATGTAATTGTATTTGTACATACAGTACAATCGCCAGTGGATTGAATTATCTGAATGTAAGCACATGGTCGGCTTTTGTCTTGGTATCTCATTTACCCCATATCTCTTCCCATCTCTAGGTTATAGACATGGCTGGGAGAGAGCATACGCTCTATTACAGTTACAGTCAGATGTCCAACAAACACCAGAATGTTCCAGATGAAGGTCCACCAAGCTTGTCCACTCAGGATCAAAAAGGATCTGGCTTTGCTCTCCCTGAACTCGACCAGATCCTGCAGCTAGACCTTCCAGAACAGGACATATTACAGGTATGAGGGAACCAAACATATCTGCCAAATATCTTCTTTTTTTTGTCATTATGGCTTCTAGAAGTTTTCTAGCACCACTCAGCTACTCCTTTGTCCATCAGATACTCACAGTGTCTCTTCCTCTTTCTTATTACCACCTCCTGCAGTCAGCCAGACATCTGCATCATGAAAAAGATGTACTTGTTTCTCTGAAGCATGAGTCACAAGTGCTGCAGAGCAGATTGGATGCAGAGGAAGATGCAATCCAGAGACTGGAGGCTGTTCTGGCATTGGTGAAGCGTTTCCCTACTGAAGAAATGGCACCAGGAGAGGCTCCTACCCTGCAGGTAAATACACAATGAGCACACAGACTACAGTTATCAGGCCTATTTCAGCCTTGCTCTTATCACTTCCACATTGGTCATTTTTTGTTTCTGTGCCTTCTTTCTCTTTCTTCAGGAGTGTGCACGTATCTTTGAGTCGTTACAAACAGACTTTCATGAAGAATACGAGATGATGGGATTGGCAGATCTGGCTGCAGCTGTTGATTACCCATTAACCGACAGTGCCCATCCACTCCTGGATCCACCCTTGGAAGCCTCTGCTCCAATCAGGTCTAGAGCCTCTTTACCCACCAATCAGGAGCAAACTATCCGAAGCCCCCAGAGCAGTGAGACCCCAGTGATTCCTCCGCCCACCTCATCTCGCAAACGTAGAAAGAAGAAGGGAGGCCGGGGTTATGTGTAGTGAATCAATAATGATGCCTGTGTGAATAACCACTTAATGATGAAATGTGCACTTAACTGAAGGGAATAAAACACATTCATAATAATATGATTAAGTTTGTTTGTGCTTGTTATCTCAATGTTGACTGCCACATACGTTGTACACATATTGGCTTCTTGCCCATTCATCCAAATTTGCTAGCAGATGACCTGCCATTGTATTCTGTTTCTGAGCCAGTGAAAATGGGAAGGTGAAAATCATTATAATTATCATATTTCTGTTTTGGTTGAGATTATTATACCCATACATATTCCCTAGAATGATAAAGTTATCATTTATTTCAAAAACACAGATTATCCAGTGACCAAGAGTGTCCCTAACAGTGGTTAAGACTTTCCCAGGGAAATTGTTCCACAGTATAGCGACACCTGCTGACCTATTTGTGCAGTGGCTAAAGAATATTTTGTCACCCCATTGGTTTAACCAGACTTTTTCATCCATGTCATTAGAATGGGGTTCCTGAAGAAGATAGCATTGTGCTTTTTCATTCTTACAGACACGAAAGGTTGATTTTCTTTTTATAGAATCTCTTAGAAACACAAGAGAACATATGATTACAGTAGGACAAACACAAAAAGAAAGTATAGATTAAAGTGAAGATTTAGGAAGATTAGTGTTTTGAAGCTAAACACTGTTACAAAGCCCCTAATACTATCGAGTACAGAGAACCATTAACAACAAAACTGTCAAAATGTTTATAAAGTGAATATCTTGTAAACTTTTTTAGGCATTTCACCTTGTACTACCTACTGGTTGAACAAAAATGTCAGGAAAGGCTGACTTATAACGTTACAAACATTCACATGAAGAGAGGTAGGTAGTTGAATTAGGCCATTTAGTGCAAACTTAGTGCAACTTGAAAATCAGACGTCTCTCCCTGTTTGATGTGTTCATACAGGTCTGACTCCTGCTGGGCGTATGTGTTAAATGTGGAACACAGGGCACATTGTTATCTGTCTATGGGAATGCCTGAACATTCAGACTTCCTGGATGGAAGTTTAAATATCCTTTCATTGTGAAAATTTCAATCAATACATTTGTTAAAAAAAGACTGTGACTGATCGGTTCTACCGGAGTCTTGTTCTGAGTCTGTTTCTGTGAAGCCACTCTTGCCGTCAGCTTCGACTGGTGGCCCTCTGATTGGCTGGCATCAGCAGCTCCACTCCCATGCTCCTAGAAACCAGAAAGATGGAGATATTTACTGTTATATTTATTTACTGTTATAAGAGCTCATAGCTATGATGAGTCAGACATCAGCGATCAAAAACAGATTCAGAGATCAATGAGCTCAAACACCTTTTTACAGTACGTCTTGGTTAAAATGATGTTTTTTATGCATCATTTGCAGCCTAATGTAACACAATAACTAAAGGCCTCAGTGGTTTATCTTGGTGTAAATGTGCTGAGTCACAGTATGAACCTCTTTGGCTTGGTCTCTCTCTGAAGCTTCTCCTGCCAGCTCCACAGCCGTATCTGCTCTCCAGTCTGACCATCTGTGTTATGCTCCTTCCTCTCAGCTGACTCTGCTCCTCATCCTTACCTGCTCCTTCCTCCTTTGCCTGCTCCTGGAAGCAGTCCCAACAGTGACACAACAACAAAACCATGTGTGTGTTCATTACACATGTGCACTAGTTTTTTGACATACACACCTTTGGTTTGTGTCCTTTGTCATTTGGAGTAGCCAAATCTTCGTCTCTTGCCGCCTCCTGTTCATTCTCCTCTGTATCCTCCTCTGCATCTTTCTCAGCAGACTCCTCCTCTCCACCCCACTCTTCCTCCTCCTCAGTTTTAGGCTGCTGACTGCTCTCCTCTCCTGGTTTGTCTGTCTGGACTTCCTCCATCTCATCTGCTCCCTCCTCCTCCTCATCTCCATCTTCCTGTCCGTCCTCCTTTTGATACAGGGCTGTGGCGTTCTCATCGATGTCCAACGGATTCTCCTCTGAGGAGAGGAAAAAGTCACAAGACTGAACTGGTTTAAATGCCTAAACAAACAACAATGGCCATGCATTTGGCCATCAAAGTCCTCTGACATCTCAACAGCGTTGTCCTCTGCCTTGATTTTCTCTTTATCCTGCTGTTCTTCCTTTTCCTCACCCTCCTTGGAAGTGTCCTCCACCTGGAAGGAAAGAGACGAGAAATGAGAAATGTTGGTCAATGATCCGCCTCATACATCTGATAAGGTCCTTGTGTTGTTTCAGGTAAGCACTGGTGATAAAACTCTCATTAATGCAGTTAGACTCTTCACAAACAAACACTTTCTATGAGACCATATCTTACTCCAAACTATGAACCTGGAACCTTTTGGATGTGCAGAAGAAAAACATTAATTATTAATGTGTCAGGAGACGTAAATAATGAAGAGTTTGCTGCAGGGAATGGAATGAATACTTTCCTCATTAATGATGTATTATTGCACCAATCCACATCTCATTAGTTATAAATCAGAATGATCTTTTAATGACCTGGTCCGCCCAATCTATGGACAGCAATCCACAGGCATCACTACACCTATTATACACACAGGGATGAGCAGCAGCTCTCATCATCCTACTCAGTTAAATATCAGATAAATAAAGCTGTTGATGGGACAGACTGGGAGATGGTGGAGGCTGAAGGTCCAGGTATCTCACACCTGTCCCTCAGTGAAGGAGTGTCGCTGTTTAAATAGTAACGCACCTGCAGGAGCAGCTGGTTTTAAAGGAAATGGGTGATGATGTTTAAGTCTCTCTGCGACGGCTCCCAGTATGTTTTAAGACAGATTTTAAGACTTTACTAATAACATTTAAGGCCCTTTATGGCCTCTTTTCCAGCCACATCTCCAGTCTTTTAGTATTGTACATGCCAACATGTACTTTGAGGTCCTCAGGTTTTATCTGTTCCAGGAGCCTGGCTGAAGACTAAAGGGGACAGAGCGTTGGCAGTCAAGGTCCTGAGACTCTACAATGATCTGCCCGAGGAAATCAGGTCAACTGAGTCAGTGATCTGTTTGAATCCATTCTTAAAACTATTGAATTTCCTCAAGCTTTTGTTTTCCCTTGGTCTGCTGTCTATACTTAGTCAACCTGTTTTCAACCTTTCTGTACTGTCCAGGTTGATTTATTCTGTTGTGAAGCACTTTGTAACAAGGTTTTGAAAAGTGCTCAACAAATTGGCATATTATTATTATTATTATTATTATAAAAGACATAAATGAATAACTAAGGGACTACATTCAACCACCTTACTTTGTGCCTTCCTTTGCACCCAGATTGTGCTCCATTTAACAAGTAAAAGTCCCAAAATGAACCTGAGTCATGGACTTTAGACCATGTGCTTTAGATCGTCTCACTAGAGTCCATTAAATGATAACTTTTGAAACTGCATGAAATAAAGACACATACTATGAGTCCTTAAAGCAGCTGATTGTTGAGGTGTGCACAGGAGAGTAAAGGATGTCATAATGTATTAAAAGCCTCATCAGTCAAGCTCTAGTTTATAACTATCCATAAAACACTTATAATGTATTATAAGTCACATCTAGAATGTTCTTGACTGTTGGTGTAGTGCATCAGAAAGCATGTTGTGTGTTTATGAGTGCAGTTATAAAGCAATATGAACACATTTATAATACACTATGAATGCACCGTGATGCATTAAATGCATGGATTTCATAGAAAGTTTCACCAAAGTACATTTTTTACTAACTAATTTGTAAATTTCAGATCTTTCATCACCTGATCTTCATTCTCAATCTTGTCGCTGACGTCTCTGGAGCCATCACCTTCTCCTATACCACCGCCTTCGTAGTCGTGAAACTCTGTGGCACTTTCTCCGTCTCCATCAGCCATCAGTTCCTGTGGCAGGCAGAAACCCTGACAAGGAGAACACATCAAGCATTTAGTCGCTGCTTTCAATTCCCTTCCTTCAATGAGGCTGAGTAACTCTGGTTGTGTCTGTACCTTCTGAGCCAGCTCAGTGAAGATGCTGGCCAGGACAGACAGCAGTTTGCCTGTGCTTCTGTGTGCTCCCGGAGACACAACCAGGTAGTAACGCACCAGGTCAGAGTAGATTCCCAGCAGAGGCTTCAGGCGCACCAGCTTCCTGCACGCCCTGTTCACCTGCCCAACACTCACATACACAACACCCAACATTTGGACAGATGAAATGAAATGCAATTGTGTGATGTGCATTATAATCCATGATTAGCTCTGATAGCCCTTTGTTAATGTGGTCTCCACAAACTGAGAACAAACAAATGGCTGAATAATGTGTCCATCTTTAAGCTAAAAGTCTCATCTGTATGACAGCGTTAGCTTCATGTGATTTTTCAGTTGATATAATTATGAATTAAGATGAAGATAGGGACTTTATGGCTGAATCTTACTGTGAAACCATCACAGTTTAACAGTTTTACAGTCAAATACCCAAACATGACCAAACAGGACATAGAGGACGATAAAATCACTTTTTAAAAATAGATTCATTATGACATTCAGATCTGAAACGTCTAAAATGAACTTTCATCACACATTTTATATAGTTGGACTGAAACAATGAAGGTAAAGGACCCTCAGGTCTGTACTTCTTGCTAGCATTGAGTACCATAAACTGTAGAAGCTTTCTAGCATTGGTTCCTGGAACTGTTAGCAGCTGGAGAAACACTTTTTAATATTTTCACTTTACCCATCCTGGATTACTGGACTGAAAATTAAGAGACCTGAGGACAGACTGTTGTCATAGAAACGTGATTGTAGCTTGTTGTCTACCTTACTGCTGTATGAAAGAGGCCTTGTTTGTGTTCTGACAACATTTCACTAATGAAGTTAAACTAAACTATGTTAAACTAATAATGTTATTGATCCGTGTTGTTTGAATCAGTGAATATCTGTCCAGTAGTTAGTGGTGCGACATGAAGCTCAGAGGGTGAAATGATAGTTATGTTTGGTATTTGAAAAACAAAATGCATTATTATAGTAATGGTGTTCATTGTAGGACATTTGTACAACATGTTTGTTTGTTTTGTTTAGGCAGGACATTAAAAGCATACAGTATAACAGGTTTATGCTCAGGTCAGTAGTCCCTGGATCAGTACCAGCCCAGTGTCAGCCAGCTGCAGCTGTAAAGAGTGTTGTTGGTACCTGAAGCTGTGGTGGCTGACAGGAGTCTCTTTGTGCCCTCAGGCGGCTCAGCAGCCTCTCCAGCCCCGCATTAACATCTCCCACACACAGAGCCTCCACCTCAGCTGCCAGCTCCTCCTCCAGGAGTCGAGTCAGGTGGCCGGGCTCAGCAGGTCCTCCGCAGGTTCTTCATCAGCGTCCTCCTCTTCAGCAGCCTCTGAAACATCTAATGACATCATGTAGATAACCATTGGTACTGTAAGAAAGTACTGCCACTGTCAGTGTCAGTGAACGAGTCAACAACAGTGGAGTAGATCAGTCATCCACCTGTCAAAAGGTCGGTGGTTCCATCCCTGGGCCCTGCAGTCTATATGAGGGGCCTTGATCGAGATACTGAATCCCGCTTTGCTTCTACTGGAGTGTGACTGATAGTAACAATGAAGGGTTATTGCTCCTGATGAGCGAGTGGCACCATGGATGGTAGCCTCCGTCTAGTAGCTGGTTCCCTCCAGATAGTCTTCAGATTCGTCTTTGGCCACTATACCCAGATCAGACGACCAATCAGCAGTGAGGACCTGTGTGTTTCCTCTGGCCATAGTTCACTATCGTTCAGGTCCTACAGCACATATTCACTTCATCTTCACCACTGAGACTGGCTGCTGGAGCATTTTCTGTCACAGCTTTCATTCATTTAAGACTTGATTAAAGGATTAGAAACATTTGGTTATGCAGATATCTGGTTTGGTGTCTACAACAAAGGTCGGCGCTGCCAGTAAGATGTGTATAATATTCAATCAGAACACATGACAGACACCTTCTGAAGAACGTCTGAACAGTTTGTGTTAACTGTTGAGAACACAGGTCAGGTCCTCATTGCTACACTTCCTCCATACATGGATGGAGGGCCAAAGACACCAAACACTAGAGAGGTGCATCTAAGAAAGCAACAAATCACTGTCATATTGCTAATTTAGGATGAACAAAGATTTGAGTAGGCTTTTGAATTTGTACTCTTTTCTGTACACCAACCAATGAGGTGGTCTGCTGTCCTTGAACGCATCATTCTCACCTATTCTCACCTCTCTTGATGTCTCCATGCTGCTGCTGCTGCTGCTCCCTCTCTCTTCTCTTCACCAGCGTCTGGACAGCACACAGCACTGTGTTGATGTTTGTCTCCAGCTCAGCAGAGAAGTCAGTGCAGAAGGCAGGCTGGTGATCTGTGGGGCAAATAAGCAGAGCAACTGTGTATTGGCAACAATCTGGTGGTATGATACATAGCAGATTACTGGGGTAATGGTTCAGGACATTGTCATTATGCATAAAAGGTGAAAATGTGATGTTTGTCATGTCTTAAAATCTAATGTTAGGAAAACTGTCAAAGTAAAAATAGGTTTTACTGCAATCAGAACAATAGAATCTGCATTTGTATTTAACACATTAAGGAGGAGGACAGCTGCTGTGCATACTGTGTGTGTAGTAGGTCTAGTGATGGACACAGGCCAGCTCATAAAAATGATCTGCTTCTGAAATAACACATCATTAATGAGGAACATATGACATCATCAGCAGAGATCCCTTAACAGCATTACATCATTCATTTTTCATTTTCCCAACACACTAATTAATGTTCTCTATGTTCCAAACATCCACACAGTCCAGCTTCACTGTGACATTGTTTTGAGTGAAGCGGACATCTCCTGATAAATCCTGAGGCACCATGGGACTTGGAGTGAAATGTCCAGGCTGCTGAGTCTCTAAGAAGGTAGAAAATAATTTCTTTAGGTGGGAGGCAGGTGTATGATCATGTAAAATCAGATTCAGATGATGTCAGAGGTGAGCCATGCATCACAAATGTGTCACATGCAGAGTGTCTGTGCTTTGTGTATTTTAAAATTTGAATAATCAGCCCTTTAAATAGCAGAAACAACAGTGGATCAATGGTTCAATCACTTTCTGCAGCAGAAATGCATCAACAATGCTGCTGATCAGACCTCA
This sequence comes from Chaunax sp. Z400, assembly GCA_037577475.1. NCBI lineage: Eukaryota > Metazoa > Chordata > Actinopteri > Lophiiformes > Chaunacidae > Chaunax > Chaunax sp. Z400. The sequence continues at coordinate 22,586,256 of CM075202.1, read as the reverse complement.
GTTTAAAACCAAGCTTCTTAAACAACATGAACGCTGGGCGTGAAAAAGACATCTGCATTGCTCAAAATCAAGTGATGACACCTGCGCCAGGTGTAAGATAGAGCCCTTCATCTGACTGCACAGTTCAAAAGTTTCATTTCTACCCCCTCAGTTTGTCTTCATGTCCGTCAGCAGGATGTCTGTCAGTCATGTCTGAAGGAAGCATCGTATGCATTCACCTGTGCTCTGGGGTCCCAGGGAGAGAAGATGGGTCTCCCAGGAGGTGAACTCAGTGATGTTGGCCTCCACCCGTCCTCTGACATACTTCAGGCTTTGGGTGATGGCCGGCTGGCTCTCTGCACTGCCGACACACATGGCCGGCATGAAGAGCAGCTCCATGCTGGCCATCTGAGCCACTACAGCTCCCAGCTGGTCGAACAGGTTGAACAGCATGTGGCAAAGTGGTTCCTGTGGTAAAAACAGTGCTGCTGGGACTGGTTCTGTCTTTTGTGACTGCTACAGGGATATGACATAAACTTTGAAGCGATTCTGTTTTACTATGTGTGAAGGACTCGGTCACAGGTCTGCTGTGCCACATTGTCCAGCTCCACCTTCAGGCTCTGAGTCTGCTTCAACATTGCCTTCATGTGCTGGTCTAGCTGGCACCAGGCGGCGTCTCCCCTCTGCATCAGACAGGCTGGAGGATGGCACTGTGTTGCCAGCGGGGACGGGTACCTCAGGGTGTGCTGCCTGCAGCTGCTCGTCACCTCCTCCTTCTCCTCCTTCTGCTGGAGGTCCTCTGGGCAGCACTGATGCAGCCAGAGGGTGGTGCACTGGGCACCCAACCCTGGAGAGATGCCTGGGGTGGGATGACACAGCCTGTGGAGGCCTGGGAGTGGTGAAGGGACAAGAAGTTCAGAAGCTCATTCATCTCTCACTTTTTACACTTTTATGCCTCAATTTTGACACCTGGATCAATTATATGATCATAATGACAACAATATAGTATTACAATAATAGAGCATTGACAGTTTGACTACAGACAGTACATATTATTCCCCTACATAGAATTTAGCCAACATTAAACCTGCTGATGGTGAATTTATGATCAGGTTCTAGTTGCATGTTCTCAGCCTGCTCCTTGTGCATTGAACAGTTAATATTTTCCTATCAAACTGTATAGGACACTTCTCTTTCAAGTGAGGATGGAAATACACTCATACATCCATCTTCTGTCTTGTGAACACAGCTGTGTGGCAGCAGACTGACCTGAGGTGGACCCACTGCTCGGTGAGTTTGGCCAGTCGTTGCCTCCGTCTGAGGAGCAGCATGAAAAGGTGGGAGGAAAAACCTCTACAGCGATCCAGATTCCCCAGACTCAGCTCCTGAGACCAAATAACACCCACAGTCAACAGATGTTAAACTTAGCTCTGAATCAATCCCTGGCCTTCACTGTCTTACTGTTTCAGGGCTGGCCTGACTTATCATCCTTATTGATTACAAAATATTAATTTGCATGACGAGTCATTGATGGTCAAAGCATGGATTAACCAAGAGAGCAATCAGCCTACAATCATCTCAAGTTTGGGAGTGTTTCAGACAGAGACCCAACAACCTGGTGTCTTTTAAGCCAAGACACAACTAACCAAATGGAAGTAGTGGCAACAATTCAGCACAAAAAAGTTGCACTTGAAATCAAAGACTACAGCTGAAGGCAGACTATCACATAAAGTATATTCTGAGCCTGCATGAGAGGAAATAACTCTCCATACCAGCAGGTGGCAGCAGTCTGTTCTCAGCAGACAAGATGGAGGACTGCAGATATACACACTCTTATTAGAATTAAGCAAATTCAGATGATCTTCACTTGCTTTATTCTAGTTGACCATCTTGTGAAAATATGTGTATTTGAATTATGAATGAAAATGAGAAGAGCTTTCCTGACTTTAGTGTTTAGCTCACCTTCCTCACCTTCCTCACTAATTTCTTACTGATTTAGCCGAACAGCTGATCAGAGTGATTTCTGTCACAGAGGAGTCAGTATGGTCAATCAGCTGAAAAGGTGCTGGAAAGAGCAGCCTAGTGTAGACAGGCTGACCATGGCTGACCATCAGTCTGAAGTGTCCGATCACAGCAGTACAACTGCTAAACACTTACAGAGAGACAGACTCTAGTGCGCCTTGTGAAGATGTCGGTGACATCAAGTCGTCTGACCTGCTTAGTTACTGTCCACAACCAAATATGATGAATACAGATTATCAACACAGAGATTATGTTTCTCACTGATTGTAATCTCACCTGTTCATGGCAGTAAAATGATTCCTCTATCATTCTATGTATTCATTAAATGAATGGAAGTTTGAACTAGAAGTTGAGCTGCTAATAAGATTATTTTTGTGTAAATTTATCCAGGTGGGGATTGACATGGAACACTTTCCAGATTTGAAGAATGATGTAGACTTTACTGTCTGGATGGTGACCGAGCAGTCTGTCTTCTGTCTGCCTGCCTCAGTAAGACACATCCCTTTTTTTTCCACGGTTCATCATTTATCCTTTTGTCCCTAAATCTATTCACACCATTTAAAGTAGAAATGAAAAACAATCACGTTAGTACCTAAGAGGTTTGTTCTGTCCTCTCCCAGGCATTTGAGTATCACAACTATTTTCGCATTGTGGTGACGGTGCCGGAGGAAATTATGCTGAAGGCCTATGGTCGAATCAGGGAGTTGTGCTAGCGCCACTATCGGCCCTAAAGCCGCGACAGCAATGACCTCGACCAGTGATGGAGCAGAGCCGGACCAGTCTGGCAGTGTGGAGACCAAAGCCTAGAGAACGGAACGACTGACCTCCAACCAAATATAAAGAGTTGGAATCAGCTTTGAAATGATTACCTGATGGTCCATTAATGGTCTAATATTTGATGAACACTGTATGAATTTTGCAGACCAAAATTTAAATTTATTTATTTAAATTTTATACAAAAAAACTTGCATTAACCTTTACTTATTTTTATGTATTTATATAATTTGTGTAACACTTTGTATAATGCAACTTTTTTGATGTCAACTATTAGCATAACGTACATACCAGTTGGCTTTTTGCTGTCACAATCAGAGAAAGTGAACATATATTTGAAAATGCATTGTTACTACGGTTATCAATTGACAATATTCCACACACTTTGCTTGTGTGACATGACTCTCAGTGCAGTGTGAGACTGTGCTGGCATGCTCTTTATTAAAGCATTCTCTGTGTACTGTGCAATGTTGAATGACATAAATTAACAGACAAAATATTTTATTTGGTAGTTTTATTAATAGTTTTATATTAAAAATGTGTTGACATGACTGGTGTTGAAGGGTATAAGTGTTTTATGAGAGCAATAGTTAGTATTCTTCATAATTGTGAGTGAAATCTCTTGACCAGATGGAGCCTGGGCCCCATGTATCAAGGCTGAGTCTTTTGCAGCAGACTAGGATCCTTTGCTGTGAGTCCTGCCCTCTCTCGTTGCCACGTTTACATATTTTTTGTTTGAGAGAGATTCTAAGTATTGTGTACACTTGGATTAGACTCTGAGAACAGAGTATTGTGCACACAAAGCATCCTGAGCCTTATAACGATTAGAGTGGAGAAACAGCAGATTCTGATCAGTAGGAAACTGACCAGAATCAGAAAAGACGCACTTAGACATTTACAGGACAATGTTTCACAGGCTGAATGTCCTTTATTGAACTTTAAAATGCCATGTTATCAACTTCATAAACTCTAGCCCCAAGTCATTAATCAACCATTTACTTTAGTTGATCTGATTATATCTGACGATATAATTAGTCCTCCACATTGGGATGCAAGCAGCAGCTAAGGTAATTCTTGAGTCTAGAGATCCTCTTCAGCAATTTTCTGAGGCCACCAGACGAGGCTGAGACATCAGGAGTGAAGTCTGTTGGTTAAGCTCCTTCAGAAGACTTGGCAGTTAAATCTTCATCATTGAAGCATTGACGTAGTCCTCCACCAGATAAGCATCCTGAATTGTCTTTATCTGAGACGGGAGGTATTTCTCCATTAGAAGGACAGACATCTGGATTGGTTTCATCTGGGACGGTAGGTATTTTTCTGTCAGACTTCTTGACTCGATGAAAGAATCTGTGAATCCTCTGCAGCAATTTTCTGAGGCCACCAGACGTGGCTGAGACATCAGGAGTGAAGTCTGTTGGTTTAGCTCCTTCAGGAGAGGTGACAGGAACCCCATCAGGTGACCCTACGGTGAGACCACCATCACAGAAGAGAGACAATTTAAGTTTATCAAAATACCTGGTGGCTGGAGGATCGTTATTAGCAGCAGAGGGTATGGCTCTGACATAAAACCTACCAGAGGACTTTTGGTCCGGTGGGAAACCTGAGGAGCTCTTCACTGTGTCTGTTCAAAATACTGGCCACTCATTCATGAGAGCTTGGGAAGCGTCCAGACTGGAATAAGTATGACAATCAGTTAGTGAATCAATCAATCAATCGATAAAACCATTAATCCATTCAACAATATGTGATGTCCACTAGCAGACACGCAGTCACTTACTAATCACTGGTCTCAAAGCGATTGATCAGGTGGTCCATTGTGATGAATGGATGCTGCAGAGCTTGATAGAGAGAGATTCTCTCATTCACGTCGAAATGCAGCATCTGTTTCAGAAGGTCTGCAAAAGCAATCCTGTCCTCAAGTTCTTCATCCCTGTCTGTTGAATTCACCTGGAAACAGATTCAGATAAATTAATCCAGTCCCTTCCTTTCAGAGACAGGTAATTATTAACAAGTGCTGTTTCAAACGGACACAAGAGAAAGTGCTTACATGAACCAGGTCCTCAGATTCAGCATTAATGTCTGTTGAATTCACCTGGAAACAGATTCAGATAAATTAATCCAGTCCCTTCCTTTCAGAGACAGGTAATTATTAACAAGTGCTGTTTCAAACGGACACAAGAGAAAGTGCTTACATGAACCAGGTCCTCAGATTCAGCATTAATGTCTGTTGAATTCACCTGGAAACAGATTCAGATAAATTAATCCAGTCCCTTCCTTTCAGAGACAGGTAATTATTAACAAGTGCTGTTTCAAACGGACACAAGAGAAAGTGCTTACATGAACCACGTCTTCCAGACAGCTGGGCTGGTCAGTGGAGTTATTCTCTGACATTTGGGAAACAGTCTCCGATTGGCTGTGTTCACTTTCACTTTCTTCACGTAGGCCAAGCTCAATTTCAATATCAAACTTTCTAGCACGGACATGGTGACCCAGGTAGAGGTAGAGTAAGATTTTGCCGACAAATAAGATATCGTTAGCGACGGGCATAGCCTCTACCTCATCCATATCCTCATTGTCGTCCTCATCGTCGACCCCAGGGTTGGCCTTACCGATGGCCTCATCCACTGTCTCATCCACGGTCTCATCCACTGTCTCATCCACGGCCTCATCCACTGTCTCATCCACGGCCTCATCCACTGTCTCATCCACAGCATCATCCACGGTCTCATCCACGGCCTCATCGACAGCCTCATCTAAGTCCTCTTTATCTTTAGAGGCCGAGCCAAAGTCTATTAATTTTAACCTGTGGGGCTCGTCCCTCCTATTGACAAACATGACATTTCCCGCATGAAGGTCATTATGCTGGATATTAAGAGCCTTGAGTTCATCCATAGCCAGGAACACCTGCAGGAACAAACAAGATGGGACTAGTTTGGGATTCAGTTTTCCATTTGCTGATGTTTAGGATTAGGGTTAGAGTTAGGGTCTTCATTGATGAGCAGCAGATACAGTACATAGAACAATACAGTGGTTCCATATTAAAATTATACAAACCTGCTTTGCAATAGGCCTAATAGAATGCAGACTCATTGACCCATGTTCATATATCTCATCATCGAGGCTCCTGTCCAGCATCTCAAATACGAGACAGGTCCGTCCACGGTACTCACACCGGTCAAAGAACTTGATTATGTAATTGCTGGCTGGATTCCTGGCATTAATCTCTTTCATGATGGACAACTGGGGATGAAAGAGAGACATGACACATTACATAGTACAAACTGTGGTTAAGTATACAAAATCAAATAAAAGGAATGTACTGTATGTCATAAGAATCAGATGAAGTCAAAAAATCTACCTCTGGTTCTGTGTGCTTCCGAAGTTCAAAGTTATAATTGGGGATCTTCACCGCCACTTCCTCTTTTGTTGTGTTGTTTTGGCACCTAACCACATAATTTAAGTAGCCTTCACCGATCTTCTCCAGGACAGTGTAGCTAGAAGAGCTGCCGGGTAATATGATTCTACCTTCCCGGTCCCAATGTGTTGTTATAACTGTGAGAAAAGAAGGTGAACATGGAGATGAAAAACATGAAGTCTGTCAGGCTCATTGAATCAACACAAGATGAACTAAAACATAGCTGAAACATGAATAATGTCCTTGTGTTTCAATGTTAACATGTCATTTTTAAGAACACAGGAACAAGAATGTATTAAATACTGATGATTGTCTGGCCTTTTCCATTCATTTAGATAAGTGGATTGAAAAAGAGATTTAAAATGTTTGCAATAAAATGATCAACACTGTTTTTGAGTAACTTCTACATTTTAAGCAACATTTCCAATATTTTCCAAAATTTCATTATTGGCAGCAGAGGGTATGGCTCTGACATATGTAGCAAGAACAGGCCTATAGCTTGTGTAATTAAAACAAGCAACCATAGGATCTCCCATTTTTCCAGGGTGAGACAAATGGTCTCACTGCAATAAATAAATCAAGAGACCTGCCTATGAACCCAACATCTGCACACAAACTCTCAATAACTAATGTCAAAAGTATTAATTGCTCAGATTAAATATTTTTGTGTGCCACTATTGTAAGATATGGTTAAACTCTTGTTTATGTAAGTAAATGTTTCTCCATATAAAATCTTGCAATACCCTTACATCACTGTTATATTGCTTGTGGGCCATGATGGAGGATGTTAAGAGATGTTGTGTGTTCATAAAATACACGTCAAATTAACTTAATCCAACTAAATAAAGCCCTTATCTCTTAAGAAAATGAAAGGAGGATGAAAAGCAAAGAGACTGTCTCCACCTCTACATTCCAACACCCCCAGAGGTTATAATTGGGTTGAATTCCTTTGTCTTGGTTTTTCGTGCTTTTTTCTCTATCTAGCCACGACTCTGCAGCTCGCCCACCTTGCCCCCTCACTCAGGCCCTCTCCTATCCCAGGCCTCGTGTTTTTCTCTCTTTCTCTTTTGTTTTATTTTTTTCTGTTTTAATCAAAGATCTTGCACCTAATTTTTTTAACAAGTCAACTGAGAAACTGTAGGTCAATGTGGATGAGAACTTTTGATTTTTAGACATTGGACTGATATTAAGTGAATAATCAATGGATTATTAAAATTAACATCCCGAATATGGTGTCCTAAGACTTAAATACTGTATATTTCACTATACATAAAACATACCAGGGAACTCTTGGAAAGGGGTCCAATTTTCTGATTTGTCCTTCAAGTATTCTTACAACGCTGGACACTTCTCCATGTAATGTTTGGATTTCACCAGACTAGAATAAGTATGACAATCAGTTAGTGAATCAATCAATCAATCAAGCAAATAAGCAAGCAATTAGTCCATCCAACAATATGGGATGTCCACTAGCAGACACACAGTCACTTACTAATGACTGAACTCAAAGTGAGAGATCAGGTGGTCCATTGTAATGAATGGATGTTTCAGCGCTTGACGGGCAGCGATTCTCTGATTCCCGTCGACACGCAGCAGCTGTTTCAGAAGGTCCACAAAAGCGATCCTGTCCTCGTATTCTCTATCGTTACAAATTTCCCTTAACTCCATCTGGAAAACAGATTCGGTTCAATTAGCCCCGTCCCTTCTTACTGTTCCTATCTTAACTGATACAACAGAAAGTGCTTACAGGCATCAGGTCGTCCAGACAGCTGAGCTGGTCAGTGGAGTTATTCTGCTTTCCTGGTTCCTAAAGAGACAAAATATGTATGAGAGCCATTTTAAAAGAGTTTAAATAAAACAATCAATTTAAACAAAGGAGAACATGGTTACTCAACCCGTAGCCTCCATGTAGGATCAGCTGCTTCATCTTCCATGAAATAACGCTGGGTATATTTGCCAGAACGGAGCATGTGGTCCTCCGGCTGACCCAGAAACTCAACAATGCGCTTTACCTGCAGATGAAAGATTAGAAAGAGTCACATCATTTGACATTCAGCAGAAAGTCCCCACTTGGCTGTGTGCATTTATCTGAAGTAGTTGACCTACCATCTGATCCTCAGAGGAAGCAGAGAAGAGGTCGTGACCCAGGAACATGTAGGCCAGGTATCAGCCGACTCCCCACAAATCGATGGCCTCAGTGAAGGGCAAGCCAAGAAAAATTTCTGGAGCCCTGGGGAGGGAAGACAAGAGCCAAAGATGAGAAATGGGTGGCAAGCTATGAAGATCAAGACAACAACGTGGATGTCTAAAATGATATAAGCTGTCTTAGACTAATGGACGAGTGTGGCAGAATAAAAATACCTGTACTCAAGTGTCTGAAGTTCCATTCCAGGCTGGGCATCTGAAGCGTTCATGGCCATGCCAAAATCTATCAGTTTTATGTTGGAGTCCTGCTCCTCTCTATTGACTAACATGACATTTCCTGGATGGATGTCAGCATGCAGGATATTAACAGCCTTGTACTCATCCAAAGCCAGGAACAGCTGCAGGAACAAACAAGGTGGGACAAGTTTGGGATTCAGTTTTCCATTCAGGTTAGGGTTTTCCTTGATGAGCAGCAGGTACAGTACATAGAACAATACTTTGGTTCAAAGTAGAAGGGCACACAATAGAATGCAAACCTACACCAAGGCAGCTCAGGTGCCGTTTATATGAAAATTGGTCTTGCATATAACTGTAAACTGTAGTTGCGGTTTGGCTGTTCAGTTACACAACAAAGGCATTTTGGTGGACTGAAAATACAAACTTCTGAAAACAGGTTTGAGAGTGTAATCTTTTGAAAATGCTGTCACTTTGTAAACTGGAAAAACACAATTCCAATGAAAACTGTGATGACATGGCAACACTGTGCATGGATATTACATTTCCAGCCTAATAGCCATGCTGACATTCTGGGGTGTTGATTTGAAAGGTTACACACACAACTACTGGTCTGGCTTACATACAACACATTTTCAGCCATTTTTACAGATTTGTGTACATGAGGGCTGTTTTCACACCACTGTCACATAAATACGGAACTTTTTTGAAATGCAAAGGAAAAGCTTTTCTGTTTTTAACAAAACTGTTGCATTGCAAACAGGCCTCAGTTTCTCCATAATCACTTCACAAAGACGTCATAGATCGAAATGATTAAAAAAAAAGCCCATCTTGCAATAAAAGTGAAAAAAAAATTATGGATCTGCTCCTTTATCCAGATCCACTCCAACTCTTAATGTGTTCTTCCTGTTACACGCCCAGCCTTCCCAACAAATTTCATCAAAATCTGTTAGGTAGTTTTTGCCTAACCCTGCTGACGGAGAGACAGACAATGTCAGTGAAAACATCAGCTCCTTGTTGGAGGTAAATAAACGAACCTGCGTTGCATGCGTTCTAATGATGTCCAAAAGCAATGCGTGCCCTTTTAAGCCATATAAGTTCATCTCCAACCTCTCAAATATGAGCCAGGTCTGTCCATCGTGCTCACACCGCTTAAGGAATTTGACATTGAATTTGCTGAATGGATTCCTGAGAAAAATCTCCTCTAACATGGAAACCTGTTGAGAAAGAGAGATAATCACACAGTACACATGTGGTTAAAATCAAATAAAGGAATGTAGTTTGTGTTGAAAGAATCGGATGGAGTCCAAAAATTTACCTCTCTCTCTATGTCCTCCTTTTTACAAGTGTCCTTGAAGATCTTAACTGCCACTTCCTTTTTTGTTTTCTTATCACGAAACACAAACACATCACTAAAGCGGCCTTCACCAACCTTAGCCAGATTATAGTCGCGAGAGTAGCTGGAGAGAATGACAATGTCAGAGGCAATGAACATGCAAAATCAAAACCACTTCTTATCCACTTTCACTGAGAGAATTAATGTCATCTATCAATCTGAATAATTGTCAATGTGAACATAATGGGGAAAAAATAAAGTAATAGTTGAAAGAGAGGTAACTTATTTCTTGTAAAGTGTAGCATCACATTATCTGTCACATTAGAAACCATAGTATATCAGTATTGCTCATCTCTCATATTGACATAGTTTCACTTTACTAGTCTGTTTACCACAACAGCATAAGAGAAAGAATTCCTGAAATTCACTTCCAGCTTTTGGTTTTGGTGTGCCACCCCAAGAATTTCAGTGACCCCTCTGGCCACCCGTATGAAAAAATTCTGGAGGTGCCCCTGATAACTGTGTGCAGTCCTAACATATAGATGATGAACAAGAGTTTGACTAAACTGGTGAATGCCTTTTAAAAATTACTGGATACTTCATTGGTAAAATCTGTAATGAAGTATGCACACTAGACAATTATTTGAGTAGTAGAAAATGAGCCTGTTACCTTTCAGGGTTTTTATTCTGTGCTTTAGTCACTCTCAGGTAGGTCATCAATTTGGTCACCAAACTGTTTATTTCTTCATCTGTTAAGACAGGCAGGAATTCAAATTAGTAATAGACAGTAATTAGAATACAAATGTGACAAGTGAGAATCCAGCATGATTAGAACACATGGAGATAGTATTAGGGTTGGGTACTGAACTCAGGACTTTGAGTCATCAGTTAGGTTGTTGGATAAGTTGTTATTGGAGATAACTTTTATTTGCAGTATAGGATGATGTCAGCTGAGAATTTTTACAAGTGTTTGCCCACTCCATTTATGGATATTAATTATTATGTAGATTAAATACAGCTGTGTTTGAGGGAGGTGTCACCAGTAAGGGTATTGGCTGGGAGTAGCTAGGGGGGAAGGACAAAGAGGATTGTTGTGTTTTGTATTGGCTAGTGGGTTGGGGGTGTTGGAGCAGTTCTCGTTCAGAAAGCTTTGGAGCTAGACAGAAACGAGTTTTTGATGCTACTCGGACTAGCCACACTTGTAGTGACATTATTTCACTGTATCTCTGACAGAGGTCTGACCTATAAGGACAACGGAGTTGACATCGCTGCCAGTAACATGCTAGTAGACATGATCAAGCCTTTGGCCAAGGCAAAGTCCCGTCCTGGTAACTTAATTCTCATGTACAAAAACTAAACACTTTAAGAGAAAATACCTTCTAGTAGATCCACGTAATGATTAGATGCTTGTATCCTCTAACGCATTATGTTATGTCAGACAGGAGCAGCACTGGTAGCAAATAATATTTTAATGCTATTTTTACAGTTAAAATATTTTTTCCTTTTTAAAACAGCTGACTGAAACCTTGTTCTCATTAAGAAGCAAATTGCTGTATTTCTAGTCATTGTTGTGAAGGCTTTTCGTTTGATCGTGTTGCTGAATGCATCTCAACAAACACAGTTAAATGAGAAAAGCTTCAACTCCGTGGCTGTGATTGATAATTCATTCACCAGGGTGTAATGCTGAACTGGAAGGCTTTGCTGGGCTCTTTGACCTGAAGGCAGCAGGTTTCGTCGACCCCATCCTGGTATCTGGGACGGACGGAGTGGGGACCAAACTCAAGGTGGGAGACCTTCCTTCCTGCCTCAGATTTTCTGAGGAGAATATGGAAGATTAACCAGCTGATCTTGATGTTATTTGTTATCTCGCCTCATCTTCAAATGCAACACAAGCATATAAATATGTTGACGTCAACAATGCAAGAAGGTGCGTGCTTCTAGATTAAGCTGAATACGCATTTTGAATGTCTAATACTTACCTAGTGTGAGGGGAAAAAGGTAGGAATATTTCCTATTAAAATGTTTTTACAGTTGCATGACCCTTGTGCACATTGAAGAAAATGTAAATATGGCATTCTTTTCATATTCAGCTATGTTCCCCTCTATTTGTTTTTTGCATATTCTATTAGTGCTGGGATGTTTTACCCTCTCTTGAAAATTCAGAGGTCAGTTCATGGCTCATATTTGAGGTCACCATTCTTTTTCATTAGCATTTACATTTGATTTTCATGCATGATTCAGATGCCTCTCTATGGCGCATCCCCCAGTGTTTTCCTGGCTCCACAAGGCAGGGGGTCTGAGTGCAGTGGAGATGGCCCACACCTTCAACCGCCTGGGGTCCGTACTTGTGGTGTCCCCCTTGGATGCTCAGAGTCCTACGCTAGCTTCAAGCGCATGAAGAGGCCTAGAGGGGCAGAGCCTGTGGTGGTGAATGCAGGACCTGCCTCCAGTGGACAGTTGGTCGTCGAGCAGAATGGCAGCAGCGCACCACTCAAGAGGACCAGAGTAGGTGTTCTTATCTCAGGCACAGGTGTGTCCTTGTCCTTATTAAAGGGATAGTTCCACATTTTTGGAAAAAGTGCAAACTCGCTATCCAGCCAAATAAATAGCCTGATGCACAAACTTCTTAGAAGCCAGTCCTAAAATTCTCCGGTATTTCTGTTGCAGGGATGAACCTCCAGGCACCCACAGACCAAGCCAAGCGTCCATCCAGCTCTGTAGAGATAGTGGTAGTCATCTCCAACCGACCTGGAGTCCAGGGCCTGAAGAGGGCATCGCTGGCAGGCATCCAGACACAGGTAAAAAAAATAATAAAATGGTTTATTTGCATGCATTTATTGGAGCAAATGAACATTGAGAAGCTTAAGGAATGAGCTGAGTAATTTCAGAATAAATTACTCAGAAGAAAAGCCTTAATACTGTTGGGTCGTTTGTGTCCGATCCCGACTAGGTATTGGACCACAAACTGTACGGGAGCTGAGCAGAGTTTGATGGCACCATTGATCGTGTGCTTGAAGAATTTGGGGTGGAGCTGGTATGTCTAGCTGGATTCATGAGGATCCTCACTGGATCTTTTGTCAAGAAATGGAATGGTGGGAAAATGCTTCTTTGACTGCATTGCTTACAGTATTAAATGTGGTTATTTCTTTTTTTAATGTCAGAGGAAAGCTGTTCAACATCCATCCATCCCTGCTGTCCTCCCTCAAGGGTGTTAATGCCCAGAAGCAGGCTCTACAGGCTGGGGTGTGGGTTGCTGGCTACACAGTTCATTTTGTTGCATTAAGTATGACATAGTGTGGAAATGCCAGATGCCAAACCAAGAGGATAATACCTGATTTATTTATCCTTATTTAAATGAGTCACAACCTGCTGTCATCTGTGTTTAGGAAGCGGTGGATAAAGGAGCCATCATCATCTCTTGAATAAACATGCAATTGGAAAACCATTGAGTCTTGTCATGGATCTTGGAGACAGTGCAGAGGACAGGGAAAGGGAAATCCTGTCTTTTTACAAGATGTTTCATGTTGAGTGGGCTTCCCCTTTGATATACACATTGAAGGGTACATTTTTTAGAAAGTAAAACATAAAGTTAGAAAATAGGTAGAAATACACATTCAAATGTAATAAAACATGAATTAGGCAGGAATGTACAAGCTCAGTGAGAGACAGTCACAAGCATAGAATGATTACTGGGAATGGTTTCTGTGAGCTAGAGGTGTTTTGATCTGTTCTTAGCAATGCAGGTTATTCCATGAGATTGCCATACTAACAGCAAACCATATTTTCATAACTATATTGTCTTGTCTTCTTCAGGAGATCCAGCAGTTGGTGATAGTGTGACTTGGCGTTCTTTGCAACAATCATGTCCAACCCCCTGTATGGTTTCGATACTTGTTTTGATAAGTAAAAATCATGATTTTTATCCCCATTTATTTTACAGATGTGTTATGATTTTATTTGTAACTCCTTTTAGATCACTAGTAATCTGACTGATCTGAGTAATCTGATCTGAGTAATCTATAAATAATTATATTTGAAGTATGTGGTGGTAAGGCAGAGGTCCAGTAATACACATAAATACACATATCTGATCTGGTGTGAGATCGGTCCTAGTGCATAGAGAGCTGTCTTGTTGTAGTCCTACACCACCGGGTTGAAAACATACCTGCAAAGGCAGAGGGCAAAGAAAAGGAGCACAAACATATTAAGAAAGCTCTGAACACCTGAAGCTACCTCAACTGGACCTTTGTCAAGTCTACTAGGAGATCACAGAAGAACAGCTCTACAACTGCCACAGAAGAAAGGAAGGACAGACGCAAACAACACGTCATTCCATATGTGTCTGAAAGTGTCTGAGAAATTCCGAAGGATTTTCTCCAAACACAACATCCCAGTACTCTTCAAACCCAGCAACACCCTCAGACAAAGACTGGTTCACCCCAAGGACAAAGTACCCAAGCAAAACCGAAGCAGTGTGGTTTATGCAGTTCAATGCAGTGAGGAGTGCAATGATCTATATATAGGGGAGACATAGCAGCCACTCCACGGACGCATGGCACAACACAGGAGAGCCAGCTCTTCGGGACAGGACTCGGCAGTTCACCCACACCTAAAGGACAAAGGACACTCATTTGAGGACAACGATGTTCACATTCTGTACAGGGAGGATAGATGGTTTGAGAGAGGAGTGGAAGAAGCCATCTATGTCAAATTGGAATGACCATCTCTGAACAGGGATGGGGGTTTCTGGTGTGATCTGGTGTGGCTATAAGGTAGTTTCTATCACCAACCGTTTTCTGGACTAAGTAAGGCCCACTGTAGCGAGCCTGCAGAGTAGAGCCAGGAATCGGCAACAGCACCAAAACTTAATCGCCAGGCCGAAATTGTCTGCTTTTAGCATGCTTATCAAACCATCCTTTCATTCTAGCCTGTGCCATTTCCAAGTTAGCTTTAGCTATTTCACATGCATGGCGTAATTTAAGTCTGAAATTACACACTTAGTCCAGGAAGTTTTTCTCTGTTCCTTCACATAACCACTTTTCTATTAAGAGCTTCAGGGGACCAAGCACAGTATGAGCAAAAACCAACTCTGATGAACTAAACCCCAGAGATTCCTGTACAACTTCCCTGATAGTAAACATTTGTAAATGAACCCCTTCATCCCAGTCCTTTTCAAACTCTACCCCTCTATCTGAGCCTCCCCTACCTCCTCTCTCTGTCCAGCCCTGCCTCCTCTAACTCCTCTACCTGAGCTACCTGAGCTGGGATTTGATCATACCCATCTAAACCTTCTAGCTTATCCCACTAAGCTATCCTGCCTACCCAATGTAATGTGAACGGAAATTCTATTTATTATTCACACTGCTTTGGAGAAAATATTTAATTGGAACTGAGATTTGATCCTATAATTTCAGGTCACTAAGAATCTGCAGATTATCCTTCTGAGCTATACCTACTGCTGAATGCAAGGTGGTTCTCCCCCTCTATTCTCTATCTATGTCTCTCTCCTCTGCCCCTCCTCTCCCTCTCCCTCTCTACCTCACCTCTTCTACCATTTCTCTCTCTACCCATCTACCTCTTCTGTCTCCACCTCTCTCTTGAGGGCTGGAGAGAAAAGAAGGGTAGGTAAATTTAATTTCACTGTACGCACTTTGCACTTTTTGCCCTGTTCAGACCAAAGATTTACACTGATGGCTTGAGAAAAGAGGAGAAAAAGGTACAGTTAAACAGTAAATGTAATTTTAACATGTATGTTGGGGTTCTCTAAGATTTCCTCCATCCAAACTCTGCTATTGCGACCAAACAAACAGTTCTGTCTCTTTGCGAGGTCAAACTGGGCTTCAGAGAACTTTAATTTCTTAGTACCATCAAAAGATTTTAATGTATACTGCTAGTGGTTAAATTGGAAATGAGCTAAGATAAAATTTCTTATAGTAATGCTATATGCCACATATCCAGTATAGTAGAGTATAGAGTAGTATAGAGTAGTAGTAGTCGATGAATTGTGAGTAAATCGTCACAATTCATCAATGTTCACATCCATCCTCTTCACATTATGTTGGAAAGATGTATTGTTTGGATCACATTGACTTTGATATGCGTTTCTGTTGTCAGTATTATGATTAATCTGCTTCTCATTTTCCTTAAATCTTATATTCATAGATCTAAATTCACAAATAAAAAGCCACATTTTCTGGAGTTGACGACCCACATCAAACAATACATCTCTTCAATTTCAGGATGTTCAAAGTGTTACTAAAGTATAAAGTAATTTATGCAAGTGTCTGTTCCCCCTGGCATATTTGTGATTATTTTCTTGTGTTTATGTTGTATACATAAGTATAACTGTTTGCAATACTATGTATACGTGTAATGTATTTTGTTCATTGTTCTAATAAAGTTAAGAAAAGAAAAGAAAAACTTCATTGCTGTTATTGCATCTTTCCAGCATGCATGTGTGGAGGAACTCTTGTGAGCAAGTTCAAATACTGATGTGGGAGAAGGAACTCCTTTAATTTTATGCCATTATTTGGTATCATTTGTGGCATCAGGACTAATTAAAAATACTTAAATAAGGTTGTATTTGAAATAGGAAGCAATAAAATGACAATGATTTGATCAACTATGCTGCCTTTCACACTGCAATGCTGCAGGTGATTCTGAGTGGGCTGGAATCTGTTGGGAGAGAGGATGTCACTTTAGGAAATAGGAGATTTGTTATTAGTTCTTAACAAATCCTTCCCCCAAAGGATCAAGAAAGTCATCAACTCTTAAGTGGTTCTTAAAACCCCAAAACAGAAAATGGATCATTCAGGAAGGAAAAGACATGGTGTATACTGCTATTATGCTGCAGTGTAAATGTATTTCATTCCCCCAGCTATCTATATTTTTTAAATATTCTTCATGATTATAATTTATACTATATTGACTGTAATAGTTGTATAACTTTTTTGTTTAATGTATACAAAAGAAAGGGACCGAAGAGCAGAGCAGGCGTCCAGGTGGAACCTTTGCCAACGGCGCAGTTACGCCCGGGTTGCCTTAAGGTAGGAACATAAACATCCTGGAGAGGTGCCAAGATGGCTACCGAGTAGGGTCGAAAACTCGAGTCCTGCACAAAAAGTTTTTGAATGGTGAAGAGCAGATAAACTTGTATTTGGAACTGGAAAAATATCATGCAAAAATCAATTCTGTTAATGAATTAAAAGTGAATGACTGTATATCTGATGACCCAAAACTTACATCCAACTTTTGCTCCACCTTTTATAGAAAATAATACACATCTGAATATTCTGAAAATGACACGTTATTATTTTTAAATTGCTTACAGAACACCCCTCAACTCGATGACCCAGAAAGAGAACTTTGTGATCAGTCCTTAACCCAAGCAGAGATCAGTCCATGTATAGGTTCCCTGAAGGAGAACAAATCCCCTGGGAGCGATGGTTTGTCATCAGAATTTTATAAATTATTTACCCAGCAGACGGCGCCCTTTCTATTACAGGTGTTTAATGAGATCTTATCAGCTGGTGCTTTATCCTGTAGTATGACTCAATAATGAGTATCAAATTTTGGCCCTTATCCTTCCAGGAAGAACCAAGACTGTTTTGAAGTCTATAATTGATGAAGCACAATCGGGCTTCATGCCTAAGAGACATATTTCCGACATTTCAGGTCAGGAACGCATCTCCCTGAGCTAGAATATTTTTGGTCTTTTTTGGTTAAATATTATATTTATCATTCATAATGCTGAGGCAAAATTTTTTAAAGACATCTTGTCATGAAAGCTGGGATTTGATCCTACAACTTGTGATCATTCCATACTTGATGCTTATCTTTCTGAGCTATACGTAATATGGTCGGAAGTTCTATTTATTATTCACACTGCTTTGGAGAAAACATCTAAATGTGGGAATCATATATATAATAATCACATCTTAACTAATGTCCATTAATACTTCATACTTGATTCATCCATCAGAGTGCCAAGCTGAATGGAGTACCTGTTCAGGATTTACAACTCTCATCATCATCAGCAAATGGCCTGCCTCCATTACATGTGGAAGCAGTGCAAACTGCGCAGGTATGATGCATCACTGCAAGCAACTCTTAACACATCCTTTAAGCTACTGTATGAATTTATTACATAACTGTAAATATATGATATGATGGAGCTGTTCTGCATAATATTTTCTAAAGGCATGCTAGTGCATCTGGTCTGTATTAAAAGGATATTTTTAGTTAAGAGGGAAACCTCATGTCTAAAATTATGGAGGTCAGGTTAAACAGCTCACTATTATTCAAAGCAATCTTGAAAAAGTACTTGCCTGCCCATATTTAAAATTTAGTATTTGGTTACTGTAACTATCCATGCTATCTGTGAAGAGATTTGCTCCTCATGCAAGTCAAATCTATGACATGGCAAAACGTACAGGGAATTTTAGCTAAAGCTAATATGAGGGGTCAGCAGTCTAACTTAATCAAATCTAATTATTTTTCAAATTCATTTTTATCTTGAATTTCCTCTTTGTTTCACTATTCCTCCACTCTAGCTCAACAAGTACTCGCTGTCCATGAAAACACAGAGGGAATTTTATTCTAAAAACTCGAATACTTTGGAATATTCCACCTGATTTGTAATTTGTAACTGCAGTAGGAATGTCATTTACAGAATGCACGGACATGAGGAACAATGACAGCCACAAAAACTGTAAATATGTGCATGTGAGTATTGTTTTCACACTGATATGAAAAAGTGTGAACTTATCTGAGCCCAACGGTGATGTAATGCATTGGAACCAATTAAACACAAATCAGTCAAATCCTTTTGCACATCTTTTATATGAACTTTTATATATTTAAATCTATCATTTGTTCTCTGTGATGGATTACCTAACCTAGGTGTGTCATCGTGATCTTTTAAAGGCGCACTCTACCAATTTTGCACATAAAAGTCAATCATCTGATTCATCACTACACAACCTGATTTGTAAGAGGAGCTCTGCCAGGTCTGAAAAAATTAACTATGATGATGTCATGCTGAAGTTGTCAGGGCAAACTTGGCTTGGGATTTTAGACAACAAATTTTGAATAAAAAGCCTGTGTTATAACCTGGAGGTGTGCAGCTTAAAAGAGGGTTTTATGAAGAGATGCTTTTGAGTTGCATTAAGGGAAAACGTAGGATCCAATATTATTTGGACTTTGACACAAACATACTAAAAGTTAGGATATTTTGGCCTCTTTTTCATTCATTGACCACTCTCTTTTTGTTAAGTGTATGTTTTATTCTTCCAGCAGAACAGTGGACTGGATGTCTTACCACAAGGTTTGCCTTTAAATTCAAGCAGCCAACTTTCCCCATCAATGTCTGCTGGGAACTCAGGAAATCCAGACAGCCCACGACGTGCATCAATTTGCAGGATAAGGGTTGTTGAAGATCTTTTAACTTGTACTTCTTACAAGGATGGTTGCCATTTCCTACCTCCAAAGAACAACATGCAGCCTGCCATCAAAACAATGGCTCATAAAGCCATTCTCCAAGAGCCAAAACATATAGTCAATTGCTGCTCCACATCATGGCACTTGTACAGCTGAAACTGTCAGACAAGGAAAGTGTATTGTCTCTGTATGAATCAAAAAGGCCACAGGGGAAAAAAGTGCCCCAACTGTTTGAAACAACAAACGTGGTGCTGTCTCAGAGGGAACAGGCAACCCTTAACTATCTCCAACATATGTGAAAAATGCTGACCAAACCAAAGCTGAAAAAACCCTGTGTTTCTACACTGGTTCTTCTGTCATATGACAAAATGATGGTAAGCTTCAATGCTGAAACTTGGCTTAACAGAAGGCCTGTTGCTCATACCTGTGGAGCTACCCTTGAAGCACCATGTACTTACTGTTCTTATCCTGAATTTGAGTTTCACGACTGTCCAGCAACTACTTTAAAATGGACATCCTTTGAACTTGAGAGCAAACCTTATCAGGCCTAATAGTAACAGGCACAGTTATTGTATGGTTTATTATAACTTTTTAATACTTTATTTATCTGTTTTTGTTTGTTTTGTCATTGAAACATCTGATGCACTTAACCATGTAGTGAGCAGTCTGCACTTCTATTTTTCTGTTGGTGTCTTGGAGAACGTGAGCATAGCATAAAAGTGACTCCCCTCTTCCCAACTACCAAGGATGACCAATGCCAGCAATAGAAGTCCAAACAAATTTATTCAGTTTACTCTAAACAAAACAAGCTTCAGGTTTTCACACTAACATACCTATCATTAAGTAAAGCAAACGAAATACAGAAAACTTTCCTAACTTCCTGACAGAAAAACAGGAGAAAAGATGAGCCAACAAAAAGAGCTTCCCACCCCTACAGAAGTGGACTGCTGGAAAGAACAGTTATTACAATATTTACAAAAAGCAATGTTTACAATGAAAGTCATCAAGTCTAAGTCACGAGTTAACACAAGGCCACAGGGCACACACACACAGGCACTGTCAGGTTGGAAGCACGGAAGAAGAGGAGCCACCACTAGGATTCATGGATGCCATTTTAAAGGAGGTGCCACCTCAAGGACACATAACGGGGTGATAGCATCACCCCCAGGCAGGGAGGGAGAACACACACAACAGAAAATACAAATTATGACTCTGCCACAACATGGTGCAATAAAACATCACCCTAGATTTCACAAGGATGGTTTTTTTATATTCTTTGAAAATAACTGCAGCTTTCATTTCCAGCAGTTTGATCCTAACACAGCTTTGAGGCTGATCTTAATATTGTGTTTTGTAACTCATAAGGGAGTTTACAGTGTTGTCCATCACTGGCAGAATTGTTAATTATCTGTTGATATTAATATGTTAAAGAGTTATACCTTTTTGATTATTCAGGGAACACTGTTTGAAAGGTAATAAAAGATACCTGTGAGATCCTGTTTAAAAAATCTACACGCTTCTGTGGCCTGTGTGAAATGTGGCCTGAAAAGGTCAGCTTCCACCTATAAGCCCTAATATGCACAGTTGGCTTTCAAAATGTATATGGAATATTTCTAACAATTACTTTCATTTACTGCTGTCTTAACTCACATTATAAATTGATGCCAACATAGATTATTTGTTAGAAATGGAATGTGTGCGCATTTTGCCATCAAGTGACCCATACATAATGTGCAATTTTTAATATTTCAAAGTTCTCGATTTGTCTAAAATAATTAACAAACCACAGGGATCGGGCAAATTAGAAATTTAATCTGGGTTGCAGGCCAGGATTTCACACTGAATAACAATACAGAACAATAGTTAATAAAAGTATTTCCACACAAGATCAAAAACTTGAGGTTTTATTCCATACATTACACTGCTTTTCAACACAGGTTGTTCACACACAGATATTGCCATTGTGCTTTTCTGTCAGTTAACGTTTGGTCTTTGTATTACAGGTGGTAGAAGTCCCATTAATTTTCACAGAAGATTTTTGTGTCCCAAGTCTGTCTCAGTTGAACCAACAGCTCCCCCCACTTCACAGCTCAACTCATTGGTCACTACAGGACACAGCTAAATACTTCTGACTCACAGAGCTGCACTGATGACCTCTCTTAGTTGCATACAAGTTCACAGCCTGATAAGGATCTGTTGGTTGTGTCAGATGGGACTCTGCCATAAAGATATACACATCTGGATTGCAGGGTATCTCCTCCTCTTTCTCTTTGCCTCTTTGCCCCTTCCTCCTCTCTGTCTCTGTCTCCCTCTCTCTCCCTCCCTCCTCTTTGTTTCTCTCCCCCTCTCCTCTTCTATCACTTCCTCCCACAGTTGTTTTCATGTTTCTATGGTGCCGAAATGACCCGGAAGTACAATGATCTAATGCCGAAGACGTTTGCGTGAACACGCAAAAGTTTCTCGGGATCCCGCAAAAGTCCCTCGACTTGACCTTGAAAAAAGATCAAAGGCACATTATACAAGTTAAACATGAAGGTGATTGAGTCATCTCCTGACCCCACGTTGGCATGAAAAGATGAAAGCCCTTTGATATAAGTGTGATTTAAGTGCTCGCATGACGTCGTCCAGTTGTTAAGACATTGAGTTTCGAATTGATAGCCAAACCAAAGCTGCTCTAAACATTATGGGGTATGTTAAACAACTACGCCACCTGCTGTTATCAATCAGTACTTGCATTGAGTAGAAAAATATACTATAATAGCTAATGTAATGTAATGTAATTAGTTTTACTGTTTAGCTCCATGCACTCCCATTCATTTAGGACTTTAGTGGATTTTGTGTGAGATTGACTCTGTTCTCTTATCACTTACAGGGACAGACAGGCACAACCTGCATATTACAAAGATAAGGACAATCTTAAAGTAAGTGTAAAGTATTAAACTATTTATTTCTCAAACTGAACCATGACAACAGCTGGAGTGAAATCACACACACACACACACACACACACACACACACACACACACACACACACACACACACACACACACACACACACACACACACACACACACACACACACACACACACACACACACACACACACACACACACACACACACACACACACACACACACACACACACACACACACACACACACACCCTTTGTGTGTGTATTAAAAGATCTGTATTTCATGTACTGTTTACAGGTTTACTGTCGTATCCGTCCAGTTAAGGCAACAAAGGATGAAAGATGTGTGGATACTTCCGACCACAGTACTATTCTGATGACTGCCACTGCGACAGCAAATGAACACCAAAGGGTAAGTGTATTGCAGCCACCTTATTCTTTTCTTCTATATTATCTAGACAAGTGGGTAAACAAGAAAAGTAGAAAAACATATGGCACTGATTCTTGAGAATTTGGATAAAACAGGTTTTAATTTGGGGAAAAAAAATTAAATGTGAAGAAATCTGAACTTGTATATTTATAGAGTCATGTCCAAGCAATCAAGAAAGGTTTTAGTGCAACTTCCTGTTATTGCAATTCATTCATAAAATGTGTGTTTTTCCTTTCATTCCTTAGTTTTTCTCAACACAGTCACAGACACAGTAAAAAGCTAATTATTACAATTTATTTAGTCTTACATAAATTTAGACCTTTTAAATCATTGTTTCTACACCATAGGTACACATATTACTGTTAAATTCTGAATAATCACTTTTGTTAATTTCTTGTGTTTTTTTATGCTCTATTTTAAAAACTTTGATGTCATGCAACTTTTATCATTAGCATTAAATCTAAAACAAATAACAATTTTGTAGACAAAGATACATTTTTGATTTTAAAGAGACAATTACTTTAATGACTCAATTGCATTGGATGAACAATTGTAAGCATATTAATTTAAAACCAAAAAAGTTCCATCTGACGGTGGTGACTGAGATGTGACGGTGGTGACAGTGGCCTAATCACAACCAACAGTTGTAATACATTCCAGTGTGCAGATTGAGCTGTGGGAGGTTCTGACCAAAATGGCATGACTTTACATTTTACACTGTACATTGTTCATTCAAATCACTGATAGGTTTTATCTTCCCATCCTCTCCTCTTTCCTTCCATCTTTGCTTTTCCTTTCTCAGGTATTCCTCCTGTAACTCTGGCTCACTATATATTTTCTCTCTTCGCTTTTTTTGGTATTCCCTGTTTCTTCTCCGTCGCTCTTCCACTGATAGCTGCTGCCTAGCCATAGCTTCCTGAAATACATAACCAGAAATGCCAGAATTTAATGGATTTCCTATGAAATTGTGCCAATTTATCATGAAATGGTGCGTCTAAATGAATTGGTTTTTAATGGTTTTAGTCATTGAGGATACATATGCTGAAGTGGAAGAAAACAAGGGGAAATTATGTCGATCATAAATAAAGAGGTTAATGAAACATTAGTAGCCATACAACTATTTATTGTGATCATAAATCATATTTTAACCGCTGTTGAGGATGATTTGGATGATTTTTTTCAACACCGTCAAACTATATGTCACCACCGTCAGACAGAAAATTTGACGGTGTTGACGAAAACACACTCTTTAACATGACATTCAAGAGTTGTATACAAGAGTCATCTTTTTTCCCCCCTGTTACTAGCTACCTCTGGACTCTACCTAAAATGAATTCATTTAAGTCATAACTTAAATTAACAATTTCTATAAAAAAGAGACGGTATTGACACGTCATGGTTGTGACAGTAGCAATGATAAATGTCTAAATATTATTGTAAAATTAGCAAACTTACAGAAGCTTCTTTGACCTTGTTGCAGTCAGCAAATGTAGAAGGTGGAAAGGGAACATAGTTGACTATGCGATTGCCTGATTTTATTGCTTTTTATAAATAACTGACGGCGTTGACAAAAACGTGGGACATATTTTGAGAAAACACAGAATAAGAATACATTTTGATGAAAATTCAGTGCTTTTAGTTTTGGGAGGTTTTTCACTTTACTCTTTCATCTTGCATATATATTATACACTTTAAATCATTTTTTCACAGTTTTTTATCAAATTGAATTGATAACCTCTTGTTTAAGGACAACTGATTTTTTGGGTGCTGGGCTATCATATATTCATATAATTCATTTAAAAAAAACAAAAATGTGAAAGAACTGTTACATTTATGCAGAAAACCCTCAGATGATCACATTTTATTATTTTAAATAAGAAAATGTTATCCGTTTTCAACCCAATTAGCATTGTTCTTAGTGGGACATGTTTTATCCAAATTCTCAAGAATCAGTGATGGATTGAATACTTGCAGCATTGACACCCAATTCTATACAGGCTCCAGTCATTTCTGTTCATGGCATCATTGTTTGATTCCGTTTTACTTTGTGTTTTCTTTAGATTGAGGACTACTACGAATTTACGGGTGCATTTAAGAGCGATACCAATCAAGAGGACGTGTTTGTGGATGTTGGAAAGCCACTGATAGAGGAC
This sequence comes from Chaunax sp. Z400, assembly GCA_037577475.1. Lineage (NCBI taxonomy): Eukaryota > Metazoa > Chordata > Actinopteri > Lophiiformes > Chaunacidae > Chaunax > Chaunax sp. Z400. Next base: position 22,561,417 of record CM075202.1, on the reverse strand, counting down.
CTTTTCATTCATCAAAATAATGGTGAGTTTTCTGAGCCATAAAATGTACAATTATCCTCTCTAGTGTTGGAAGTATATTAGTTAATCAAGTGATGATAAGTTTTGATAACGTCAATCTAGAGGTTGACTGATTTTTAGAGGTAGATATATATAATAAGGATAGTTTAGAGCAGGAAAAAGCCCAGGGCTTCTGCTTTAGCCACAAGCCAAAAGTTTTAATTCAGTAACAATCAAGTTTATCAGAGATTAATTGATTGTGTTTTGGGTTTGTTGGTGTGATAAGACATAATCATGAGTATGTTTTATTTAAGCAGCATATAATAAATTACTGACAACAATTGTCTCTGTGAAAAGTGGATATAATGTGGTTGCGATTGTCTGTGTTTATAGGTGTGCTGTTTGCATGTGGTGCTACAAACAGTGGAAAGACCTACACCATGACTGGAACACAAAGTGAAGAGGGAATCCTCCCACGATCTCTTGATATGTTATTCAACAGCATCGGCTCATTTCTGGCCCGAAAATCGGTAAAACTTTCATTAATATTTTGTCTACTTGATCTCTAACAAATACTGTACACTTTTGGAGTGGAGGGGGTATTTACATCAAATGTTTTCAATCTTCATCAGGTTTTGAACCCGGATGGCACAATTGGGAAGTTTAAGGGAAAGGATGTTCTCTTGAATAAGCCCAAAAATCAACGGTCAGTACAGAAATGTTTGACTTTCTTTACTATTTATGGTGATAATAGTTCATTAAAATGAGGTGAATTTATAGTACATGCAACTGCTGTTCACAATGTCGCCTTTCTTTCGGTTTCTTAGGGACAAGTTAGAAAAACACTACTGTTACAGTGTGTTTCTAACCTACTGTGACGTCTACGATGACACAGTCTATGATCTCCTCTTGGCTCCATGTGTGGAAAGGTAAGAGACAGGATTTAGAGTCAGTGTATGCTTTCTGAACCCCAATGCCTGTTTGAATCCAGGTTATCTGTGGTACAATTAATACTACCCTCAATGTGTTTGGATTTATCTAACATTTACACTGAAATCAAACATTTTTTATTGGAGCTTTGGCTGCTTGTCTTATTAAAACCACACATTGTGTTTGTCTTTTCATAAACTAGTTACAGAGCCACCAGGGGTTACCGTGAAGGTTTGCATGCACACAAGGGTTTGCCTCAGTGCAAGCAAGAAGAAGTGACGTCCAAAGCGGATGCTATGAAGGTCTTCAAGAGGGGTGAGTGGTGATAATAACTCTATGTTGTTCTGAATACAAGGGTATTATGTTTTGTCATTGTGTTCCCCTATATGCAGACTGAATCTGTAGTTTTGCAAAGTTTGAAAGATTTGAAAGTGTATTTTTAGTTTTAGTTTTTTTTTCAAATTTTCATTGTGGATTATGCTCTGTTCTGTCTCCAGGACAAAATATTAGGACAGAGGCCCATACACTCGAGGTTAGATACGAGCACTCCCACACTGTGGTCGCTCTGAAGCTGGTCCGTGCACCTCTAGATGCTGATTTGAATCTGATACCACAGGTGATGTTCACCTCTAGTGTGACATATTGAAAGGCATTGTTCATTCTTTATGGTGAAATGTTTATTTAAAGAATGACGGCTCTTGAATTTCACAAAGGATTCGAGTGGCTGTTGAGTGATACTAATGGTGTGATGTTTTATTTTTGCAGCGTAATAACAAGGTGAATGTGAGCCAGCTCTATCTGGTTGACATGGGAAGAAGTAAGATCAACTTAATAGATTCAAAACTAGGTCAGTGGGTTTCTTTCTCTCTTAAGTCAAACAGAGGCATTTCTGTCTATCAGTTTTCAGTTTGTTCAGAAGCACAACGTCTCTTCTAATGTCTCATTTACAGTTTGGGAGAACAACAACATGCAGGCACTGCACAGCTGTATCGAAGTCCTGACTGAAAACAAAAGGACTGGAAACAAGACGGTTGGTATTTTATAATCTGTTCATTATATTTAGCTGTTCATCTGTATTATTTGTGTGTATAGTAATATTTTTTAATATTCCTTTTTTATCATTGCTAACATTCCAGTAGGCATGATTTCACAGAGTCTTTATTTTCTTCCAGACTGTTCCATTCCTGAGCTCTACCTTTACAACGCTGTTCGACAGCTACTTTGAGGGAAAGGGAAACGTTGGACTGATTGCATGTGTCAGCCCAAAAAGAGATCATTATCAGGAAACAAAGGTATGCCATGTGTTTTGCTGGAATTTAATATCTTGTCTCTAATCTCATTGCTTTCCCTCTGACACATCTGAACTATCAAACTGTATGTGTTGCAGTTTGTGATGAAGTTGGCAGAGAATGCCTTCACGGTGACAGTGGAAGAGCCGATGGCCAACCCTTAGGAGCTAAGGGAGGAGCAGGCACCTCACCAGGCAGAATAAGCATGTCCCTGCAATGACGGTAAATGACCCTCAAGTCTGTATTTCTAGCAAGCATTGGGTACCATAAACTGTAGAAGCTTTCTAGCACTGGTTCCTGGAGCACTTTCTCTTGTGTCCGTTTGAAACAGCACTTGTTAATAATTACCTGTCTCTGAAAGGAAGGGACTGGATTAATTTATCTGAATCTGTTTCCAGGTGAATTCAACAGACAGGGATGAAGAACTTGAGGACAGGATTGCTTTTGCAGACCTTCTGAAACAGATGCTGCATTTCGACGTGAATGAGAGAATCTCTCTCTATCAAGCTCTGCAGCATCCATTCACCATTCTTCTGTGATGGTGGTCTCACCGTAGGGTCACCTGATGGGGTTCCTGTCACCTCTCCTGAAGGAGCTAAACCAACAGACTTCACTCCTGATGTCTCAGCCTCGTCTGGTGGCCTCAGAAAATTGCTGCAGAGGATTCACAGATTCTTTCATCGAGTCAAGAAGTCTGACAGAAAAACACCTACCGTCCCAGATGAAACCAATCCAGATGTCTGTCCTTCTAATGGAGAAATACCTCCCGTCTCAGATAAAGACAATTCAGGATGCTTATCTGGTGGAGGACTACGTCAATGCTTCAATGATGAAGATTTAACTGCCAAGTCTTCTGAAGGAGCTAAACCAACAGACTTCACTCCTGATGTCTCAGCCTCGTCTGGTGGCCTCAGAAAATTGCTGCAGAGGATTCACAGATTCTTTCATCGAGTCAAGAAGTCTGACAGAAAAACACCTACCGTCCCAGATGAAACCAATCCAGATGTCTGTCCTTCTAATGGAGAAATACCTCCCGTCTCAGATAAAGACAATTCAGGATGCTTATCTGGTGGAGGACTACGTCAATGCTTCAATGATGAAGATTTAACTGCCAAGTCTTCTGAAGGAGCTAAACCAACAGACTTCACTCCTGATGTCTCAGCCTCGTCTGGTGGCCTCAGAAAATTGCTGAAGAGGATCTCTAGACTCAAGAATTACCTTAGCTGCTGCTTGCATCCCAATGTGGAGGACTAATTATATCGTCAGATATAATCAGATCAACTAAAGTAAATGTGTGATTAATGACTTGGGGCTAGAGTTTATGAAGTTGATAACATGGCATTTTAAAGTTCAATAAAGGACATTCAGCCTGTGAAACATTGTCCTGTAAATGTCTAAGTGAGTCTTTTCTGATTCTGGTCAGTTTCCTACTGATCAGAATCTGCTGTTTCTCCACTCTAATCGTTATAAGGCTCAGGATGCTTTGTGTGCACAATACTCTGTTCTCAGAGTCTAATCCAAGTGTACACAATACTTAGAATCTCTCTCAAACAAAAAATATGTAAACGTGGCAACAAGAGAGGGCAGGACTCACAGCAAAGGATCCTAGTCTGCTGCAAAAGACTCAGCCTTGATACATGGGGCCCAGGCTCCATCTGGTCAAGAGATTTCACTCACAATTATGAAGAATACTAACTATTGCTCTCATAAAACACTTATACCCTTCAACACCAGTCATGTCAACACATTTTTAATATAAAACTATTAATAAAACTACCAAATAAAATATTTTGTCTGTTAATTTATGTCATTCAACATTGCACAGTACACAGAGAATGCTTTAATAAAGAGCATGCCAGCACAGTCTCACACTGCACTGAGAGTCATGTCACACAAGCAAAGTGTGTGGAATATTGTCAATTGATAACCGTAGTAAAAATGCATTTTCAAATATATGTTCACTTTCTCTGATTGTGACAGCAAAAAGCCAACTGGTATGTACGTTATGCTAATAGTTGACATCAAAAAAGTTGCATTATACAAAGTGTTACACAAATTATATAAATACATAAAAAAGAGTAAAGGTTAATGCAAGTTTTTTTGTATAAAATTTAAATAAATAAATTTAAATTTTGGTCTGCAAAATTCATACAGTGTTCATCAAATATTAGACCATTAATGGACCATCAGGTAATCATTTCAAAGCTGATTCCAACTCTTTATATTTGGTTGGAGGTCAGTCGTTCCGTTCTCTAGGCTTTGGTCTCCACACTGCCAGACTGGTCCGGCTCTGCTCCATCACTGGTCGAGGTCATTGCTGTCGCGGCTGTAGGGCCGATAGTGGCGCTAGCAGAACTCCCTGATTCGACCATAGGCCTTCAGCATAATTTCCTCCGGCACCGTCACCACAATGCGAAAATAGTTGTGATACTCAAATGCCTGGGAGAGGACAGAACAAACCTCTTAGGTACTAACGTGATTGTTTTTCATTTCTACTTTAAATGGTGTGAATAGATTTACGGACAAAAGGATAAAGGATGAACCGTGGAAAAAAAAGGGATGTGTCTTACTGAGGCAGGCAGACAGAAGACAGACTGCTCGGTCACCATCCAGACAGTAAAGTCTACATCATTCTTCAAATCTGGAAAGTGTTCCATGTCAATCCCCACCTGGATAAATTTACACAAAAATAATCTTATTAGCAGCTCAACTTCTAGTTCAAACTTCCATTCATTTAATGAATACATAGAATGATAGAGGAATCATTTTACTGCCATGAACAGGTGAGATTACAATCAGTGAGAAACATAATCTCGGTGTTGATAATCTGTATTCATCATATTTGGTTGTGGACAGTAACTAAGCAGGTCAGACGACTTGATGTCACCGACATCTTCACAAGGCGCACTAGAGTCTGTCTCTCTGTAAGTGTTTAGCAGTTGTACTGCTGTGATCGGACACTTCAGACTGATGGTCAGCCATGGTCAGCCTGTCTACACTAGGCTGCTCTTTCCAGCACCTTTTCAGCTGATTGACCATACTGACTCCTCTGTGACAGAAATCACTCTGATCAGCTGTTCGGCTAAATTAGTGAGGAAGGTGAGGAAGGTGAGGAAGGTGAGCTAAACACTAAAGTCAGGAAAGCTCTTTTCATTTTCATTCATAATTCAAATACACATATTTTCACAAGATGGTCAACTAGAATAAAGCAAGTGAAGATCATCTGAATTTGCTTAATTCTAATAAGAGTGTGTATATCTGCAGTCCTCCATCTTGTCTGCTGAGAACAGACTGCTGCCACCTGCTGGTATGGAGAGTTATTTCCTCTCATGCAGGCTCAGAATATACTTTATGTGATAGTCTGCCTTCAGCTGTAGTCTTTGATTCCAAGTGCAACTTTTTTGTGCTGAATTGTTGCCACTACTTCCATTTGGTTAGTTGTGTCTTGGCTTAATAGACACCAGGTTGTTGGGTCTCTGTCTGAAACACTCCCAAACTTGAGATGATTGTAGGCTGATTGCTCTCTTGGTTAATCCATGCTTTGACCATCAATGACTCGTCATGCAAATTAATATTTTGTAATCAATAAGGATGATAAGTCAGGCAAGCCCTGAAACAGTAAGACAGTGAAGGCCAGGGATTGATTCAGAGCTAAGTTTAACATCTGTTGACTGTGGGTGTTATTTGGTCTCAGGAGCTGAGTCTGGGGAATCTGGATCGCTGTAGAGGTTTTTCCTCCCACCTTTTCATGCTGCTCCTCAGACGGAGGCAACGACTGGCCAAACTCACCGAGCAGTGGGTCCACCTCAGGTCAGTCTGCTGCCACACAGCTGTGTTCACAAGACAGAAGATGGATGTATGAGTGTATTTCCATCCTCACTTGAAAGAGAAGTGTCCTATACAGTTTGATAGGAAAATATTAACTGTTCAATGCACAAGGAGCAGGCTGAGAACATGCAACTAGAACCTGATCATAAATTCACCATCAGCAGGTTTAATGTTGGCTAAATTCTATGTAGGGGAATAATATGTACTGTCTGTAGTCAAACTGTTAATGCTCTATTATTGTAATACTATATTGTTGTCATTATGATCATATAATTGATCCAGGTGTCAAAATTGAGGCATAAAAGTGTAAAAAGTGAGAGATGAATGAGCTTCTGAACTTCTTGTCCCTTCACCACTCCCAGGCCTCCACAGGCTGTGTCATCCCACCCCAGGCATCTCTCCAGGGTTGGGTCAGCAGAGGCCAGGCACTGGCTGCCCAGTGCACCACCCTCTGGCTGCATCAGTGCTGCCCAGAGGACCTCCAGCAGAAGGAGGAGAAGGAGGAGGTGACGAGCAGCTGCAGGCAGCACACCCTGAGGTACCCGTCCCCGCTGGCAACACAGTGCCAACCTCCAGCCTGTCTGATGCAGAGGGGAGACGCCGCCTGGTGCCAGCTAGACCAGCACATGAAGGCAATGTTGAAGCAGACTCAGAGCCTGAAGGTGGAGCTGGACAATGTGGCACAGCAGACCTGTGACCGAGTCCTTCACACATAGTAAAACAGAATCGCTTCAAAGTTTATGTCATATCCCTGTAGCAGTCACAAAAGACAGAACCAGTCCCAGCAGCACTGTTTTTACCACAGGAACCACTTTGCCACATGCTGTTCAACCTTCGACCAGCTGGGAGCTGTAGTGGCTCAGATGGCCAGCATGGAGCTGCTCTTCATGCCGGCCATGTGTGTCGGCAGTGCAGAGAGCCAGCCGGCTATCACCCAAAGCCTGAAGTATGTCAGAGGACGGGTGGAGGCCAACATCACTGAGTTCACCTCCTGGAAGACCCATCTTCTCTCCCTGGGACCCCAGAGCACAGGTGAATGCATACGATGCTTCCTTCAGACATGACTGACAGACATCCTGCTGACGGACATGAAGACAAACTGAGGGGGTAGAAATGAAACTTTTGAACTGTGCAGTCAGATGAAGGGCTCTATCTTACACCTGGCGCAGGTGTCATCACTTGATTTTGAGCAATGCAGATGTCTTTTTCACGCCCAGCGTTCATGTTGTTTAAGAAGCTTGGTTTTAAACTGAGGTCTGATCAGCAGCATTGTTGATGCATTTCTGCTGCAGAAAGTGATTGAACCATTGATCCACTGTTGTTTCTGCTATTTAAAGGGCTGATTATTCAAATTTTAAAATACACAAAGCACAGACACTCTGCATGCGACACATTTGTGATGCATGGCTCACCTCTGACATCATCTGAATCTGATTTTACATGATCATACACCTGCCTCCCACCTAAAGAAATTATTTTCTACCTTCTTAGAGACTCAGCAGCCTGGACATTTCACTCCAAGTCCCATGGGGCCTCAGGATTTATCAGGAGATGTCCGCTTCACTCAAAACAATGTCACAGTGAAGCTGGACTGTGTGGATGTTTGGAACATAGAGAACATTAATTAGTGTGTTGGGAAAATGAAAAATTAATGATATAATGCTGTTAAGGGATCTCTGCTGATGATGTCATATGTTCCTCATTAATGATGTGTTATTTCAGAAGCAGATCATTTTTATGAGCTGGCCTGTGTCCATCACTAGACCTACTACACACACAGTATGCACAGCAGCTGTCCTCCTCCTTAATGTGTTAAATACAAAATGCAGATTCTATTGTTCTGATTGCAGTAAAACCTATTTTTAATTTGACAGTTTTCCTAACATTAGATTTTAAGACATGACAAAACATCACATTTTCACCTTTTATGCATAATGACAATGTCCTGAACCATTACCCCAGTAATCTGCTATGTATCATACCACCAGATTGTTGCCAATACACAGTTCCTCTGCTTATTTGCCCCACAGATCACCAGCCTGCCTTCTGCACCGACTTCTCTGCTGAGCTGGAGACAAACATCAACACCGTGCTGTGTGCTGTCCAGACGCTGGTGAAGAGAAGAGAGAGGGAGCAGCAGCAGCAGCAGCATGGAGACATCAAGAGAGGTGGGAATGATGCGTTCAAGGACAGCAGAGCACCTCATTGGTTGGTGTACTGAAAAGAGTACAAATTCAAAAGCCTACTCAAATCTTTGTTCATCCTAAATTAGCAATATGACAGTGATTTGTTGCTTTCTTAGATGCACCTCTCTAGTGTTTGGTGTCTTTGGCCCTCCATCCATGTATGGAGGAAGTGTAGCAATGAGGACCTGACCTGTGTTCTCAACAGTTAACACAAACAGTTCAGACGTTCTTCAGAAGGTGTCTGTCATGTGTTCTGACTGAATATTATACACATCTTACTGGCAGCGCCGACCTTTGTTGTAGACACCAAACCAGATATCTGCATAACCAAGTGTTTCTAATCCTTTAATCAAGTCTTAAATGAATGAAAGCTGTGACAGAAAATGCTCCAGCAGCCAGTCTCAGTGGTGAAGATGAAGTGAATATGTGCTGTAGGACCTGAACGATAGTGAACTATGGCTGGGCAGGGCGGAGCCAGAGGAAACACACAGGTCCTCACTGCTGATTGGTCATCTGATCTGGGTATAGTGGCCAAAGACTTATCTGAAGACTATCTGGAGGGAACCAGCTACTAGACGGAGGCTACCATCCATGGTGCCACTCGCTCATCAGGAGCAATAACCCTTCATTGTTACTATCAGTCACACTCCAGTAGAAGCAAATTAGGATTCAGTATCTTGATCAAGGCCCCTCATATAGACTGCAGGGCCCAGGGATGGAACCACCGACCTTTTGACAGGTGGATGACTGATCTACTCCACTGTTGTTGACTCATTCACTGACACTGACAGTGGCAGTACTTTCTTACAGTACCAATGGTTATCTACATGATGTCATTCGATGTTTCAGAGGCTGCTGAAGAGGAGGACGCTGATGAAGAACCTGCGGAGGACCTGCTGAGCCCGGCCACTCGACTCCTGGAGGAGGAGCTGGCAGCTGAGGTGGAGGCTCTGTGTGTGGGAGATGTTAATGCGGGGCTGGAGAGGCTGCTGAGCCGCCTGAGGGCACAAAGAGACTCCTGTCAGCTACCAAAGCTTCAGGTACCAACAACACTCTTTACAGCTGCAGCTGGCTGACACTGGGCTAGTACTGATCCAGGGACTACTGACCTGAGCATAAACCTGTTAAACTGTATGCTTTTAATGTCCTGCCTAAACAAAACAAACAAACATGTTTTACAAATGTCCTACAATGAACACCATTACTATAATAATGCATTTTGTTTTTCAAATACCAAACATAACTATCATTTCACCCTCTGAGCTTCATGTCGCACCACTAACTACTGGACAGATATTCACTGATTCAAACAACACGGATCAATAACATTATTAGTTTAATATAGTTTAGTTTAACTTCATTAGTGAAATGTTGTCAGAACACAAACAAGGCCTCTTTCATACAGCAGTAAGGTAGACAACAAGCTACAATCACGTTTCTATGACAACAGTCTGTCCTCAGGTCTCTTAATTTTCAGTCCAGTAATCCAGGATGGGTAAAGTGAAAATATTAAAAAGTGTTTCTCCAGCTGCTAACAGTTCCAGGAACCAATGCTAGAAAGCTTCTACAGTTTATGGTACTCAATGCTAGCAAGAAGTACAGACCTGAGGGTCCTTTACCTTCATTGTTTCAGTCCAACTATATAAAATGTGTGATGAAAGTTCATTTTAGACGTTTCAGATCTGAATGTCATAATGAATCCATTTTTAAAAAGTAGTGATTTTATCGTCCTCTATGTCCTGTTTGGTCATGTTTGGGTATTTGACTGTAAAACTGTTAAACTGTGATGGTTTCACAGTAAGATTCAGCCATAAAGTCCCTATCTTCATCTTAATTCATAATTATATCAACTGAAAAATCACATGAAGCTAACGCTGTCATACAGATGAGACTTTTAGCTTAAAGATGGACACATTATTCAGCCATTTGTTTGTTCTCAGTTTGTGGAGACCACATTAACAAAGGGCTATCAGAGCTAATCATGGATTATAATGCACATCACACAATTGCATTTCATTTCATCTGTCCAAATGTTGGGTGTTGTGTATGTGAGTGTTGGGCAGGTGAACAGGGCGTGCAGGAAGCTGGTGCGCCTGAAGCCTCTGCTGGGAATCTACTCTGACCTGGTGCGTTACTACCTGGTTGTGTCTCCGGGAGCACACAGAAGCACAGGCAAACTGCTGTCTGTCCTGGCCAGCATCTTCACTGAGCTGGCTCAGAAGGTACAGACACAACCAGAGTTACTCAGCCTCATTGAAGGAAGGGAATTGAAAGCAGCGACTAAATGCTTGATGTGTTCTCCTTGTCAGGGTTTCTGCCTGCCACAGGAACTGATGGCTGATGGAGACGGAGAAAGTGCCACAGAGTTTCACGACTACGAAGGCGGTGGTATAGGAGAAGGTGATGGCTCCAGAGACGTCAGCGACAAGATTGAGAATGAAGATCAGGTGATGAAAGATCTGAAATTTACAAATTAGTTAGTAAAAAATGTACTTTGGTGAAACTTTCTATGAAATCCATGCATTTAATGCATCACGGTGCATTCATAGTGTATTATAAATGTGTTCATATTGCTTTATAACTGCACTCATAAACACACAACATGCTTTCTGATGCACTACACCAACAGTCAAGAACATTCTAGATGTGACTTATAATACATTATAAGTGTTTTATGGATAGTTATAAACTAGAGCTTGACTGATGAGGCTTTTAATACATTATGACATCCTTTACTCTCCTGTGCACACCTCAACAATCAGCTGCTTTAAGGACTCATAGTATGTGTCTTTATTTCATGCAGTTTCAAAAGTTATCATTTAATGGACCCTGGTGAGACGATCTAAAGCACATGGTCTAAAGTCCATGACTCAGGTTCATTTTGGGACTTTTACTTGTTAAATGGAGCACAATCTGGGTGCAAAGTAAGGTACAAAGTAAGGTGGTTGAATGTAGTCCCTTAGTTATTCATTTATGTCTTTTATAATAATTATAATAATAATAATAATATGCTAACTTGTTGAGCACTTTTCAAAACCTTGTTACAAAGTGCTTCACAACAAAATAAATCAACCTGGACAGTACAGAAAGGTTGAAAACAGTTTGACTAAGTATAGACAGCAGACCAAGGGAAAACAAAAGCTTGAGGAAATTCAATAGTTTTAAGAATGGATTCAAACAGATCACTGACTCAGTTGACCTGATTTCCTCGGGCAGATCATTGTAGAGTCTCAGGACCTTGACTGCCAACGCTCTGTCCCCTTTAGTCTTCAGCCAGGCCCCTGGAACAGATAAAACCTGAGGACCTCAAAGTACATGTTGGCATGTACAATACTAAAAGACTGGAGATGTGGCTGGAAAAGAGGCCATGAAGGGCCTTAAATGTTATCAGTAAAGTCTTAAAATCTGTCTTAAAACATACTGGGAGCCGTCGCAGAGAGACTTAAACATCATCACCCATTTCCTTTTAAACCAGCTGCTCCTGCAGGTGCGTTACTATTTAAACAGCGACACTCCTTCACTGAGGGACAGGTGTGAGATACCTGGATCTTCAGCCTCCACCATCTCCCAGTCTGTGCCATCAACAGCTTTATTTATCTGATATTTAACTGAGTAGGATGATGAGGGCTGCTGCTCATCCCTGTGTGTATAATAGGTGTAGTGATGCCTGTGGATTGCTGTCAATAGATTGGGCGGACCAGGTCATTAAAAGATCATTCTGATTTATAACTAATGAGATGTGGATTGGTGCAATAATACATCATTAATGAGGAAAGTATTATCATTCCATTCCCTGCAGCAAACTCTTCATTATTTACATCTCCTGACACATTAATAATTAATGTTATTCTTCTGCACATCCAAAAGGTTCCAGGTTCATAGTTTGGAGTAAGATATGGTCTCATAGAAAGTGTTTGTTTGTGAAGAGTCTAAATGCATTAATGAGAGTTTTATCACCAGTGCTTACCTGAAACAACACGAGGACCTTATCAGATGTATGAGGCGGATCATTGACCAACATTTCTCATTTCTCGTCTCTTTTCTTCCAGGTAGAGGACACTTCCAAGGAGGGTGAGGAAAAGGAAGAACAGCAGGATAAAGAGAAAATCAAGGCAGAGGACAACGCTGTTGAGATGTCAGAGGACTTTGATGGCCAAATGCATGATGGGGATGAGAATGAAGCAGGTAACTTCAACTGTGGCCTGTTGACCATGATGAACACCTGTTGATCTCATTGTAACTCACCACATGAGACACCACTGTACTTATTTGGATGTATGTTGTATAAACCAGTGGATGGTTCTTCTTTGAATAATTTGCAGATGAGGATGATGAGTCACCTAAAGAGGATGAGGACGAAGCTGGATAAAAAGATGCGTGATCTGGGTGAAGGACAGACAGACACTCTGGATGAGAGAATGTGGGGGGATGATGAGGATGATGATGAGGTGGAAGGGAGTGACAAGGAGGAAGAGGCTGGCCAGGGCATGGACCAGGTACAGACCACCAAATGACCAGGAGGCCTGTGTGAATGCTGAACAGCTGTGAATCATGATTTCAGTCCTGTAGGCGTCAGCTTTAACTCTCACTGCTACGTTCTCTCAGGGTGAGTCACAGCTGGTGGCTAAAGATGACAACTTGGATGCTGCAGACCCCAACAATGACAAGGAGAACCAGGACAAAGATGAACAGATGAAGGAGGAGGAGAAGGAGAAAATCAATCAACAAGGAGATGAAGTGATCACAGATGTTCTTCCCTGCACAGCATCACACTGACCTGTACAGGTCAACGACCACTCCCTTCACTTTATTACATCAGATGTTTCCAACATGTTACAAATCCCCTCTGATTATGTCTTACTCTTTCTGATCTGTGCTCTTGCTGTTTTCCAGCGAGAGTTTGATGAGAATGAGGTGGACCCCTACCACGGTCGGCAGGACAAGAGACCTGAGCCTGAGGCCATGGATCTGCCCGACGACCTCAACCTGGATCGGGACGATGAGCCTGAAGACGATGGAGAGGGTGAGGATGAGGGTGAGACCTGCCGCTGAATAAACAGACCCTGCTGTGATTGTTTTAGTGAAATGCATGTGACCGTTTCTAATCCTCTTTTTCAAGTTCATGAACAAAACTTTGTATCGGACACAAAGGAGACAAGAGTCCATGAAGTTTTTACTGCAGTGATTTCAGGTTTCACAGACCTAAGTTTAAAATGAAGTTGTAACCAGATGACGTCAAGATGTAGCCATGGAAACACTGGAATCCAACATGGTACAGAATGACATCCAGCAGCCAGGAGCACTTTGAAGCTTTTCTAAAAGAACAGCATCAGTAGGCCTACATGAACCTGGAGACATCGAAACACAATCAGAGCATCTGTCCTGTTTTATTTTGAAGTCATCGAAGCGTTGACTTCACTAACAGCTGCTTCCTGTCTCTCATTTCATGCTGCTTGGAACAATATTACTGTAAAGAAACAAAACAAACGAAATGACGAAGGGGTCATATAGGGATACCCTCATCCTCCATCTGTCTGTACATACATAGCTGGATATAGTCTTTCCCCAACTCCTCCAGCAGAGATTATCAGAGAGTGCATACCTCCTCTGCCAAGAGAATTTACAAATCCTACCATGGTGGCACGACACTGACTTTTCTTACATAGCACTGAAAGAACTTAGTCAGAAACATCATACTTTTGCCTGGTTCTGTACATTATTTGATTGTTTGTTAACCTGAAGAAATGAAGGTGTTTGTCAGACAAAACAGGCAAAATGAACTGTGGAACACATTCCCTCATTGAAATGGATGTTTGTTTTGGCATTTAAACCTGTTCAGTCTTGTGACTTTTTCCTCTCCTCAGAGGAGAATCCGTTGGACATCGATGAGAACGCCACAGCCCTGGATCAAAAGGAGGACGGACAGGAAGGAGATGAGGAGGAGGAGGGAGCAGATGAGATGGAGGAAGTCCAGACAGACAAACCAGGAGAGGAGAGCAGTCAGCAGCCTAAAACTGAGGAGGAGGAAGAGGGGGGTGGAGAGGAGGAGTCTGCTGAGAAAGATGCAGAGGAGGATACAGAGGAGAAAGAACAGGAGGCAGCAAGAGACGAAGATTTGGCTACTCCAAAAGACAAAGGACACAAACCAAAGGTGTGTATGTCAAAAAACTAGTGCACATGTGTAATGAACACACACATGGTTTTGTTGTTGTGTCACTGTTGGGACTGCTTCCAGGAGCAGGCAAAGGAGGAAGGAGCAGGTGAGGATGAGGAGCAGCCAGAGTCAGCTGAGAGGAAGGAGCATAACACAGATGGTCAGACTGGAGAGCAGATACGGCTGTGGAGCTGGCAGGAGAAGCGTCAGAGAGAGACCAAGCCAAAGAGGTTCATACTGTGACTCAGCACATTTACACCAAGATAAACCACTGAGGCCTTTAGTTATTGTGTTACATTAGGCTGCAAATGATGCATAAAAAACATCATTTTAACCAAGACGTACTATAAAAAGGTGTTTGAGCTCATTGACCTCTGAATCTGTTTTTGATCGCTGATGTTTGACTCATCATAGCTATGAGCTCTTATAACAGTAAATAAATATAACAGTAAATATCTCCATCTTTCTGGTTTCTAGGAGCATGGGAGTGGAGCTGCTGATGCCAGCCAATCAGAGGGCCACCAGTCGAAGCTGACGGCAAGAGTGGCTTCACAGAAACAGACTCAGAACAAGACTCAGGTAGAACGGATCAGTCTCAGTCTTTTTTTAACAAATGTATTGATTGAAATTTTCATAATGAAAGGATATTTAAACTTCCATCCAGGAAGTCTGAATGTTCAGGCATTCCCATAGACAGATAACAATGTGCTCTGTGTTCCACATTTAACACATACATCACGGACATTTTAATCAAATTTATTTAACAAGGTCGGTGTTATATAAGTTCTCATTAACCATTTGTATTGGATTCATTTAAAACTGGAATGTGTGTGTCTGAGCTTTTAAACAAAACTTCTGCTCTCCAACCTCTGCAGCTAATCAAGCATGCAAAGCTTGGCTAGACATCAACTTACCCAAGTTCTCCCACACTACGCCACGCCACACCCTGCACTGGCAACCGGGGGCTGTTTGAATGGGATTCTAACACTATTACTTGCCTCTCATCACCCAGGACATGGACAAACCATTCACAGTCCATTCACTACACTCTGCTTCTGCAACTCCTTCACTACGAAGGGAAACAAGCTCAACTCCATGCCTCTGAAAATGGTCTAATTAAGTGATGATTTAACTGAACTAGGCTGGTAGTAATCAGGCCTGGATGTGTCTAGTCCAGCTGCAGCCAGTTATTAATGCACTTTTAATAGCAATAGTAATGTAGTTATTTGGATATGGTATCACATAGGTATTAAATATGATTTTTGTTTCAATAGATACAATCATTTAAAACTTGAATCTGCTTTTATTCAGGTTGCCTTTGTTTAATGTTAAGAGTTTGTTTGAGGATCAGACACAGTTTAGTATGAGATACACATAAACACAGAATATATCAGGAGAGGGTTCAATACTTTTTCACAGCAGTGGAAATATCTGAAATTACTTGTGTATTTTAGGTCATTCTAGTTACAGCTATTTATGGGAAGTTTAATTTTCCACTTTATAATGCACTTTATAATGCATTTAAAATGATTGATACTTTCATCCATTTCTTATGGCATAACTTAGTAAGGAAGTGAAAATGAATGGTGCCAAGAAAAGTGACTGAACAGCTATGATGATCTGGATCATTCTAAGAACAATATATGGCTTTTGCTTTGAGGCAACAGCTGATATGACCCTTTTTAACATGACATGTTGCCATGATCAAAGCAACAGTTTTCCCAGTTTGGTGAGGTTTGGTTTGGATTGACCTGCACAGAGCCCCGACCTCAACAACATTCAAAAACCTTGGTCCTCATTAGTCAACATCACTAATACTCCTCTGGCTGAATAAGAGCAGATCCCTGTAACGAGGATCCAGTATCTGGTGGAAACCCTGTCCAGTAGGGTGAGGCTTTTATAACAGCACTTGCAGTGTGTGTCCAATTACTTACAATGACCATTTACTGTAGTGGAACTGAACACTATATGGTTTCCTATGTCATCAGAGTTAATAGAAAGCAGACTACTGATTTAAATGTACTTCAGGGTGTGGTGGCTCAGGCTCAGGCATGTTGGGTGCAATGACAGCGCCACCGTCTTCACTCTCCTTCTTGTCCAGTAGACCTGCTGCCATCACTGCTGCCTGCTGCTCTGCAACCCGTGCTGCCAGTTCCTCCTGAAAAATTCCCATTAGACACACAGTGGCTCATTATCGGGAAATCTGATGGTACAACAGCAGCGTACCTTCACATATTGTGAGACTCGTAGATCAATATTGTCGTACACCCCTAATTCCAACAGCACTTTCTATATTCAGGTCAGAGGGAAAAGACAGAGAGTTTACCAATGCTGTGAGGCTGGAGCAGCTCTGACAGTGACTTGCCCTTGGCAGCGAGTTTGCTACCAAATACAGCCTTGAGAGCCCGGTTTCCTGCTTCTACCTGGACCAGGGCTGGATCTGGAAGAGTCAAGAAGGACAAAGTTTTAGACCCCAAAGTAGACACACAGACGTTGAACTTCTGCTAAGGAAATCTACTGCTGCTGCACATTATAAATAAATGAACTTCTACGTCTGGACTGTTGTGGTGCTGTGTCTGTGTGCACAGCCTCACACCAGGAGCGTATTTGAAGCTCTTCCCGAGGTGAGAGAGCCAGCTGCTGCGGAGGATCCAGTCTGCATGGGAGGCTCTCTCTGTGACGAGTCTCACTGCTGTGGGGACCAGCCTCAGAGCATCTCCTTCTGCCAGATCCACCACTCCTCCAGAGAACACGAGGCCTTCATGGACAAATGTTAGACTTTGTTCTGTGAAAGCCATGAATATCACAGCAAATTAAGAACAAGAGTCATCTGAAGATGGTGTATGCTGCTATGCTGTGGAGAAGATGATCAACCTTCAGAGTCACCTTCATCATCATCATAATCATTTTCTAAATATTACAAGGCACGACTACTAATCATGGTTAGTTCATGTGTAAAGGCTGGTGGAGCTAGTATGTATGGTTTGTGAGATATGCTCCAGGCAAGAAATGAATACAGAATTAAAAGAAGTCCTTCCATAAAAAAACTGTTTTAACAATTGCTTTAAAAGACATGAAGGATTTGGTTTGAGATGCATCCGAGTTTCACTGAAGGGCCCTGGTGACTATTTGGGGTTTTCAGGCTGCGTTGTGGCTCATTACTGAGAATCTAGTCATAAATGATTTACAGGAACAGTTCGTCCAAAAATCTAAATTCAGTCATTTTCTACTTCAGCCCTTTATCAATAGAAAGTTGGGCAAACGTTTCTTAGTCCACTAAATGCCACAGCACCCTCTTAAATAACTAAAGTAGATAGGGACTTCTTTTACAGCCTAAGAAATCAACCAAAATATACATACATAAAAAAAGTATTCATCATATGGTGGACCTGAGATCTCACACTGATTTGAAAATTATATTTTTTTATTATTTACACCCTTTTTAAAGCTGAAATCTTCACTAAGCTAAAAGCGTTAGCATTGAGTTGGGTGCAATAGCTCAGAGGCAGTTCTGTGGAATACATCACTAAACAAGATCAATGAGAAAGAGTGAGCCCTGCACACCTTAGACTTACCTGCTACCCAGACGTTGTGTCATAACACACAACAGAGAGCTACAAGAAGTGTGCCTGTCAGGTCTTACATTACATTTTGGTTTTCCTGTGAACACTGAGGCTGCATGGATTACAAGTTCCCAGTGATGCATTCAAGCTTTCAGACAAGGTGCAGGTTAATGCTTTTAACTTTAACTTAAATAAATCTTTTCAAACCAATCTGGGATTTATTTTCTAACAATGTCAAACACGTCTCTCATGCTGTCTTGATGTGAAGCTTCAGAAAGGTTTTGTGGAGAAACAAAATTCATCTTATTCTGCATCAGCATGGTGCTGAGTAGATAAAGACTGAATTAGACTTTTGCATGAAGTTTTCATTTCAGATTTATCAGCAGGATCTCACAAAAAGGACACAGTGAATGTGTGTTCAGAGCTGGCCACTAGTGTTTTGTACAAGCTGGACACAAGCAACACATTTATGGCTGAGACCTGAAGAAAAGAAAACGAACATAAACATGGAATAACAACAGTAAGGCTGATGTAAACATGTATGCTGTTCTTTATTTTGAATGATAGATGACTCTGACTGGAACAGAACACATCGGTCCAACAGAGGAGCCTCAGATTTAACCTGCTGGGGGCTACTGATACCTTTTGGCTGGCAGCGGTGCGTTGGCACAGCAAGCAGGCCTCTCCACAGGCGTGCTGCAGGGCGCTGGGTAAATCTACACCTCTCTGCAGCTGACAGCAGAGCAGGGTGGCAGCATGGAGGAGCGAGGCCACTGATGAGGCAGGGGAATCTGAAAAGCACAAGCCATTGTCTTTAAATGAACTCTGCAGACTGACAGCATATCCATCTGTTGTCATCATGCAGCGCTTACCCCAGATGGCAGATTTGATGCTTTTATGGATTTCAATCAGGAGGTCACACACACACACATTCTCTGTTCACCCCTGCAGTGTGAAGCAGGGTCTTCAGGTCCAGCGTGTCCCAGCACACTCCCTCATGTTCTCCTGGGATGTAAACCTCCACACCTCGGTTCCTCATGGCTCTGGAGCTCCCCATGCGCAGGGTCCATGGTCAGGAACAACCTGCACAGACACACCAATTAGCTTAGCATCGACTTCCTTAACAAATTTAAAAAAGAGCAAACAAGCTCTAGTTTTGTGTACTACCTGAAATTAGGATGTGGGATGATTTTGGGGGTCTTCCCATCTATGACGCCTCGTTCATTGATGGTCAGGGATCCACCAGGCTCCAGCAGGGCATTGAGGCGATCCAGGACAGAGGCACTGAGCACAGAGAACATGATCAGTGTCATTTCTGTGTTTTTGTCACACTTCACTACAGTTGTTTATCCCCAGAGGGCAGCGTCTGCAGTGATGTGGACTCTGTATCAGTCTGTAGTGGTGAAAAGGGAGCTAAGCTACAAGGCAAAGCTCTGGATTTACCGGTCGATCTACGTTCCTACCATCACCTATGGTCATGAGCTCTGGGTAATGACCGAAAGAACAAGATCGCGGATACAAGCGGCTGAAATGAGCTTCCTCTGCAGGGTGTCTGGACTCACCCTTAGAGATAGGGTGAGGAGCTCAGTCATTCAGGAGGGGCTCTGAGTGGAGCTGCTGCTCCTCCACATTGAGAGTCAGCTGAGGTGGTTCGGGCATTTGGTAAGGATGCCCCCCAGACGCCCCTCTGGGGAGGAATTTCGGGCATGTCCCACTGGGAGGAGACCCCGGGGTAGACCCAGGACACGCTGGAGGGAGTTTGTTCTATAAAGCTTTAAATCTGCTACTTTATGCTTCAGCTTTAAAAGTACTTCATACATAAAATCATTACTTTAATTTGCTGGCTTTAAACCATACTGATCAGCACTACTGTGTCTCATAGACTCATTTTTAATGTTGGTCATTTTGTCCTTATCTCTGTCTCATCATGTATATCATCCTTGACTGATTCTACAACTTCATTCTAAAGCTATTACTACTACAGTTTCACTGACTGGCATTAAATATCTATATTCACAAATGCACAAAGTATCAGCAACATTTTAACTTCTGGTTAGAGGGCTGACATCAATTCCTGTCTCTCATTCTGTGCAGCCTGTCTTAGTTTGTTTGTTATTGAGCTTATTTCTATCAGAGACCATCTACAACACATTAATCTCAAAGACGAGAAAATATTTTTGCACCAGATTTAGTTACTAGCTGATTTCCATCTGCAGACCTGAGGCAGGTGAAAAAGAAACATATATACACAAACAAACAATAACACAATACATGATGATCAAGAAATATAGTACAAACTGTAAAATACATTCATGCATTTTAAAATGTAAAACCAAGTGTTTGATTTGAGGCACAATGACATGAAAGAAAACATGTGAAACCATACATGTTTTTCTATTGTCAAACAATAGATATGTCACACAGCCTGAATAAAAACAGGGTTTTGTTTTTCATTTTCTTTATGCAGTTTCTACGTATTTATTTATTTTTCTGTGTATACTTTTGTGGCAGTGGGGAATGGTTGGGGCTCAATGTCAGGAGAGTGAGAGTGTGGGTGAGGTTCAGGGAGGCAGGACCACAGAGAGAGTTAATTATAACAGGTGCTTTGTGTTGTACTTTAAGACTGGAGATGTGAGACATGTCTGTGTTAAATCTTCAAAGCTTACAGACTGTTAAACTGCAGAAGCTGGAAAGCTAGAAGTTGTGTTTAAGTTTGGATTTCCAACATCAACGTGACCACTGAGAAGAACCCAGAGTTTATTGTTACAATCTTATGAAGCAAAAATGTCACTATTAGCCAAATGATTTGTTACAAATATATATTATGTCCTGAATCTCCCTGGCCCTGAATGTTTAGATGTGAGTGTCTTTCAAGCCTTTCAAACAATAATCCAACAATAATACAAGAAGAAGAAGAATTTTGTCCTTATAAAGGCTGTGTTCATGTCAGTGTGTAAAACTCTTGGTTTTTCTGTCTCAGTGCCAGATGACTGACGACAGGTTCAGTCCATGACGCTCTCAGAGGAGCTGGCAGTGACTCGGAGCACATGGTAATTACCCTCCACAGTTGATGTAAAAGTGTCATTTGTGGTTCAGTATTTCTTTAGACATCTGAATGACACAAAACACACAAGAGGAAACAAGTCAAAGAATTGTAAAAATGCTCAAAGCATTTTCTGCTGTGTTGCAGGAACGACGGCTGAAGCCTCTCAGTGGCTTTTCTGGAATGAGCGGTGAGATGAGAGAACTGGCTGCAACTATCAGCAGGGTACAACACACACACAGACACACACATGTAAATACTATATTGACAAACAAGATGCTCACAAACAAACTGAACATGTAGTTGAGCTGACAGTCTGAACAGAATGTGAACGTGTGATTTCTGTGATACCATGTGTGTCCATAAGAGGGCAGTGAAGGGCTCAATTTTTTTGTACACAGATCAGTTTCTGATTGGTCTGCAGAGAAAATAAAATATTCTCATTTTGAATTATGATGCTATTTACTACAGGTTTGTTTGTGTTGTTGTAGTTCATGTTGGACTCATTCTGTCTTATTTGACAGTACCCCCAGGTGTTTACAGGCATCCTGTGTCCATGGAAGGGCCTGCTGCTGTATGGCCCCCCCCAGGTAAGATGTCCGCTGCCGTAAACTTTGTAAGGTTTGCTGATAAAATAATGTCATCAGTGGCCTGGTTTAAAGAATTCTCCCTAACATCCACCTCTTGTGACCATCTGACTTGGACACACAGGTACATGTAGCCACTGTTTGTGGCCACTTTGTAATTTCTCCTGTAACCCCTGAGACCACTGACTAGTCTCAGGCAAGTTAACAGGATAGTGGACCAGTATGTAGGTTCGAAACTAGCACTATATTGTATGGAATGTCACAAAGAATGTCTGGAGGCGGTAGACGGGGTAAAGATGAACCATTTTATGGAAAAACAAACAAATAAAATTTACAACTCATTTAGCATGTAACAAGAATTCACCATGAACATGGTATGTAAACATGAAGGGTTTCATGTCCTGTTTAGAAGTTTATCAGAGTCATCATTTATCTTAGTCAGGGTTTAGTCAATATATGTTCTTAGAGTTTTATTAGTCGTAGGTTTTGTTTGAAGTAGGTGCACCTAGTATACGCAGTCGAAACAGTATGTGGCTTTGTCGGTCCTACCACAGTGGGCGTATCTCACATCTGGAAGATGAGAGCATTGAAGAGTTCCTCCTCCAATGGACAGAGGAATCCGGTTCTTGGGCTTCTCGCCATCTCATTGGTCAAGGATGTCAATGTCATCAGAGTTAATAGAAAGCAGACTACTGATTTAAATGTACTTCAGGGTGTGGTGGCTCAGGCTCAGGCATGTTGGGTGCAATGACAGCGCCACCGTCTTCACTCTCCTTCTTGTCCAGTAGACCTGCTGCCATCACTGCTGCCTGCTGCTCTGCAACCCGTGCTGCCAGTTCCTCCTGAAAAATTCCCATTAGATACACTTTGGCTCATTATCGGGAAATCTGATGGTACAACAGCAGCGTACCTTCTTGTGTGTGACACCCTGTCTGTTCATGTAATGATGACTCTCAGACAACATAAACAAAATATTAAATCGCAAGACAGACGAGCACACAACAAACTCTTAGGACATAATACTTTGACAGAATTCTGTTATATATGAATCAAAGTGCAAATACCATTCTGGCTCGTCTCTGGGCTCTAACATCACTTCTTTTTACGTCCAACAGGACCAGGAGGAGCAGAGTAAACGGTCGGTGCCGCCTGAACGATTGACGGTGTTGGTTTGACGGGAGGCGGGGCTCCCTGTCTTGTGGTTGGGTCTGGCACCATGGAGACGATATCAGCTACCTGAGTGAGACACACCAAAAGACACAGAGGTGCAAGAACTTCAACTACAAGGTAGGTCACAACATAACCAATAAGGGAACAAGACTAGATGGACACTAGTGTACGGCTGACAGCGTATCGTCTAAAATGTGAATTCCTGGATGCTTAATGTTCACCTGAGCTCTCCCTCATGCTTCTGTCCTGCTCTATACTGGACTGTTACAGTGTGCCACCAGTATCTCCACTTCACACATCAGTAGGTTTTATATCTTCCAGTTTCATTCCCTTATGCCATCAGGCACAGGGTTTCCCCAGAAAGCTGTCAGGCCAGGTGGCATGTATCTTTTGAACGGGGCCCGTAGTTTGGGCCCACCACAGGTTTATCCAACAGATGTGGTGAGTTACAAGCATTAAGAGCTGTTTGAGCTGTGTCTGCCTATAATGGCATTGATTGGTTTGAAGAGAGGCTTGTGTCTGACATCAGTGTCTATTTAATTCCTCTCTCTCACATCCTGTCAGAAAATGTATTAAACTTTTCATAATGTTTGTGTTGGTAAAAATACTTATTAAGTAGTCAGACAAATGTTATTTGGATCAAACTAAGTGGGAAAGTTTGGTCTAAACAAGAAGGGTGTTAAAAAGACCCTCACTCAGTAAGTCTTCAGCCACTTTAACAAAGCCTGTTCAAGGTGGCCCGTTGTGCCTTTATTGGCCTCTCCATTCTGTATGAAAGTTGCAAAGGTAGATCTGCAAGAGACAGTTAGCAGCTGGATACAAATAAACCCAAAATGTCTTCCATTTGGGAGACAGCATGGTTCAGGAGCTCCTTAAAGCTGTAGCCAGTATTTTTGTCATATTTTCTGAAATTGTCACTATGTCCTCACAGCAGCAGGCAGATAATCTGTGAAAAACATCAGACTCCTGCAGCCCCACCTAGTGCTCCTAATGCCGTTTGCAAGAACCCATCACGCCTGAATCCAAACCACCAATCAGAGCCAGGCAGAGTGTCTGATGAAGCGTCAATAACTCTGGTGCTCATGCTGCCGGCCCTCTTTCAATGCATACTCTCACTCGGTCACGCTTCTGTTGGGAGGGGCTTTTGAGGCAGGGCGCTCAGCATGGGGGGAGATGGAGGGACCTGGAAGCTGTACTCATTCAAATTTTCAAGCTGAGTCTGCTCTCTTCTCAGTCTTATCTCTTTTGCTTGTTGGAGGCTGCCGTGCCATTTCTTACACTCTAATTAATATTTTTACTACACTGTTTACAGAAAGAGTGAGGAGTGACAAAATCACAGTAATATTGTGCACACACTGACATAGTGAAAAATCTGCAAGGGAGGAACGAACCTGAGGTGCAGCAACTATGTGCTGGATGGGCTGAGAAGAACCTTGAGGTGTTTGGCCTTGCAGGATAGGAGGGAGCATCATGGGTGGAGGTGGAGGAGGCCGGGATAGAGGAGACGCTATAGGAGGGCCACGCATTACCTGCAGTTTCTGACGCATTACCTATTAACACAGTGTTAGGATACTAAAATAGACATGAAGTGGAGAACAGATTCACCAACTATACCCTTGTGTTGTGAAGTCTGCATCACACTGTAGCTCATGGTCAAATATACCTGCTGTTTATGTCTCTGTCAATACTAGGAATGATCTGGTTGATGATTTGTGTATTTCTCAGTTCAACTTTTCTCTTGTGGTGGTGAACTGGATTGGAACTGAATTGTTCTGGGGTTGTGGGGAAATCGAATGTGTGAAATTTCAATGAATTCTGTCCAGCGGTTTTTGAGGAGATGCAGACAAACTATTACCCATGATGTAACCCTATATGCAGCCCTCTCAATAAGTTTACCAGGTTTAGCAGAAGGGGAAGCGAGCATAGTAGAAGGCAGGGCCAAAAGCCCTATTGTGCCTGATCACTTGTGATCCAACTATACTGCGATTAATCTCCATCTCTATGTATGTGTGTCTGTATGTATTTATGTACGTACTTCGCCTACCTAAAGAGCTGTTCATCTGATGTACTTCAAGCCCGGCATGTGAGTTGCAGGAGGCCCAAGTAACTGCAGTGTTGAATTTGGTTCAATATGGATAGATGCTTAATAAATGGGATGAGGCATAGGGCATGTCCTCACCTACCTCTGTGCTCATTGATTACAGGTCACTTTTGCTGCTGGATGCTGGATATAATGTATGACCAAGAAAGCTGCAACCAGCAATACCACCGGCCAAGCAAACAGCTCATTCTGAACATGCATGTTCATGGTATGGACACTGCACCAGTCTAGAGTAAAAATAGGGGGTTCCTGGGGCGATTCTGCATATCACGTAGACTGGATACTACGATGCCTAAAGTGCAATTGATTTGTGTCACTGTTTCAATTGCCATGAAAGGCTAGGCTGTGAGGGATGGAGAGGGAAATAAAAAGAGAGATTATGTGGAGGGGTGTTAGATCTTTACCCTGGTTTTATTTCCTTTTGAAAAGAACTGCTACTGTGAAGCTGTGTGATGCAAATATTTACAGAGGAAATACCGCAAGTTAGTGAATAAAGCAGTAAAGTGAGAGAAGGTGAAGTGAACCTTACCGGGTCTCTGTAGGATATATCTCTTTTTCCTGAAATCAATGATCATTTCTTTTGTTTTGGAGATGTTGAGGACCAGGTTACTGACAGAACACCATTTGGTCAGTTCATGGACCTCGTCCATGTAGGCAGCCTCGTCACCGTCGTGTCATCTGCAGACTTGATGAATGTGTCGGTGCTGTGGGTTGGTGCGCAGTTGTGAGTGTAGAGAAGAGGAGTCAGCACACGACCCTGAGGAGCTCCAGTGTCCGGGTTGATGATAGATGTTTCCTCATCCTGACAGACTGTGGTCGGTTTGTTAAGAAGTCCATGATCACACTGCATATATCTGGCTGACACCCAGTTCCAGCAGTTTGGAACCAATCTGCTGGGAATGATGGTGTTAAACGCAGAGCTGAAGTCCAAACACAACATCCTCACATAAGAGCCAGGGTGTTCCAGATGAGTCAGTGCAGTGTGGAGAGCTGTATTAACGGCACCTTCTGTTGACTCTATAGGTGAACTGATGATGGTCCAGTGTGGGTGGGAGAGATGATTTGATGTGTTTTTGGACCAGCCTCTCAAAGCACGTCATCACAGTGGAGGTGAGAGCCACAGGTCTGTAGTCCTTAAGGCTGCTGGTAGCGGTTTCCCACTGTTGTGGCGGACTTGAAGCATTTGGGGACAGTGCATGCTGACTGGGAGAGGTTGAAGATCTTGCCCAAAACCTCTTCCAGTTGATCTGCACAGTCACCCCTCCCTGGGATGCCATCAGGGCCAGCAGCCTTCCTGGGGTTGACACCACGGAGCATCTCCTCACCTTGTCTGGGCTGACAGTGAGTGTTACGCTGCTGGTGGTTGGTAGCAGTGCAGATCTAAAATATCTAAAATTACTTGTGTATTTTAGGTCATTCTAGTTACAGCTATTTATGGAAAGTTTAATTTTCCACTTCATTTATAAATGCATTTAAAATGATTGATACTTTAATCCATTTCTTATGGCATAACTTAGTAAGGAAGTGAAAATGAATGGTGCCAAGACAAGTGACTGAACAGCTATGATGATCTGGATCATTCTAAGAACAATATATGGCTTTTGCTTTGAGGCAACAGCTGATATGACCCTTTTTAACATGACATGTTGCCATGATCAAAGCAACAGTTTTCCCAGTTTGGTGAGGTTTGGTTTGGATTGACCTGCACAGAGCCCCGACCTCAACAACATTCAAAAACCTTGGTCCTCATTAGTCAACATCACTAATACTCCTCTGGCTGAATAAGAGCAGATCCCTGTAACGAGGATCCAGTATCTGGTGGAAACCCTGTCCAGTAGGGTGAGGCTTTTATAACAGCACTTGCAGTGTGTGTCCAATTACTTACAGTGACAATTTACTGTAGTGGAACTGAACACTATATGGTTTCCTATGTCATCAGAGTTAATAGAAAGCAGACTACTGATTTAAATGTACTTCAGGGTGTGGTGGCTCAGGCTCAGGCATGTTGGGTCCAATGACAGCGCCACCGTCTTCACTCTCCTTCTTGTCCAGTAGACCTGCTGCCATCACTGCTGCCTGCTGCTCTGCAACCCGTGCTGCCAGTTCCTCCTGAAAAATTCCCATTAGACACACAGTGGCTCATTATCGGGAAATATGATGGTACAACAGCAGCGTACCTTCACATATTGTGAGACTCGTAGATCAATATTGTCGTACACCCCTAATTCCAACAGCACTTTCTATATTCAGGTCAGAGGGAAAAGACAGAGAGTTTACCAATGCTGTGAGGCTGGAGCAGCTCTGACAGTGACTTGCCCTTGGCAGCGAGTTTGCTACCAAATACAGCCTTGAGAGCCCGGTTTCCTGCTTCTACCTGGACCAGGGCTGGATCTGGAAGAGTCAAGAAGGACAAAGTTTTAGACCCCAAAGTAGACACACAGACGTTGAACTTCTGCTAAGGAAATCTACTGCTGCTGCACATTATAAATAAATGAACTTCTACGTCTGGACTGTAGTGGTGCTGTGTCTGTGTGCACAGCCTCACACCAGGAGCGTATTTGAAGCTCTTCCCGAGGTGAGAGAGCCAGCTGCTGCGGAGGATCCAGTCTGCATGGGAGGCTCTCTCTGTGACGAGTCTCACTGCTGTGGGGACCAGCCTCAGAGCATCTCCTTCTGCCAGATCCACCACTCCTCCAGAGAACACGAGGCCTTCATGGACACCACTGCTCTGCAACGCCCTCTGCAGGTCACTCAGACTCAGTGGACGATTCCTGCGCACAACACAATGGGTGTAAATATTTCCCAAACAAATGAGACTAAAACTATTTCTTCAGAAATTCTGCATCAACTGTTTCTTTTAAGTGCTTTCAGTATTTCAAACTTACATCTTCTTCTTTGGTTTACTGGGTTCTCAGGACAGATTGACATGGTAGTGATGTGTTGTACATGAGGCTCATGTCATTGTGTTGTTACCATGCTCACTGTTTGCCCTGCATGCTGACTGTGTTCAGGCAAAATGAGAGGACCTGTCCATCTCGAAGGAAAGCGGAAAAGCAGGAATCCTCTGTGGAGAGGAGGGCAGAGGGGAAGCCATCAGGCCAAACTCCAGCACACAGCAGTCCACTGCCCCAGTCCTCTGTGTCCAGGATGGTCAAGTGATGCTCAATCACCTGCTGGGCTTGCTGGAGGGATAACAGAGCACTAAGGTTCATTCCAATGTAGCAGAAATATGCTCATGACTTTAAAACGTTAGACTTTGTTCTGTGAAAGCCATGAATATCACAGCAAATTAAGAACAAGAGTCATCTGAAGATGGTGTATGCTGCTATGCTGTGGAGAAGATGATCAACCTTCAGAGTCACCTTCATCATCATCATAATCATTTTCTAAATATTACAAGGCACGACTACTAATCATGGTTAGTTCATGTGTAAAGGCTGGTGGAGCTAGTATGTATGGTTTGTGAGATATGCTCCAGGCAAGAAATGAATACAGAATTAAAAGAAGTCCTTCCATAAAAAAACTGTTTTAACAATTGCTTTAAAAGACATGAAGGATTTGGTTTGAGATGCATCCGAGTTTCACTGAAGGGCCCTGGTGACTATTTGGGGTTTTCAGGCTGCGTTGTGGCTCATTACTGAGAATCTAGTCATAAATGATTTACAGGAACAGTTCGTCCAAAAATCTAAATTCAGTCATTTTCTACTTAACTAAAGTAGATAGGGACTTCTTTTACAGCCTAAGAAATCAACCAAAATATACATACATAAAAAAAGTATTCATCATATGGTGGACCTGAGATCTCACACTGATTTGAAAATTATATTTTTTTATTATTTACACCCTTTTTAAAGCTGAAATCTTCACTAAGCTAAAAGCGTTAGCATTGAGTTGGGTGCAATAGCTCAGAGGCAGTTCTGTGGAATACATCACTAAACAAGATCAATGAGAAAGAGTGAGCCCTGCACACCTTAGACTTACCTGCTACCCAGACGTTGTGTCATAACACACAACAGACAGCTACAAGAAGTGTGCCTGTCAGGTCTTACATTACATTTTGGTTTTCCTGTGAACACTGAGGCTGCATGGATTACAAGTTCCCAGTGATGCATTCAAGCTTTCAGACAAGGTGCAAGTTAATGCTTTTAACTTTAACTTAAATAAATCTTTTCAAACCAATCTGGGATTTATTTTCTAACAATGTCAAACACGTCTCTCATGCTGTCTTGATGTGAAGCTTCAGAAAGGTTTTGTGGAGAAACAAAATTCATCTTATTCTGCATCAGCATGGTGCTGAGTAGATAAAGACTGAATTAGACTTTTGCATGAAGTTTTCATTTCAGATTTATCAGCAGGATCTCACAAAAAGGACACAGTGAATGTGTGTTCAGAGCTGGCCACTAGTGTTTTGTACAAGCTGGACACAAGCAACACATTTATGGCTGAGACCTGAAGAAAAGAAAACGAACATAAACAAGGAATAACAACAGTTAGGCTGATGTAAACATGTATGCTGTTCTTTATTTTGAATGATAGATGACTCTGACTGGAACAGAACACATCGGTCCAACAGAGGAGCCTCAGATTTAACCTGCTGGGGGCTACTGATACCTTTTGGCTGGCAGCGGTGCGTTGGCACAGCAAGCAGGCCTCTCCACAGGCGTGCTGCAGGGCGCTGGGTAAATCTACACCTCTCTGCAGCTGACAGCAGAGCAGGGTGGCAGCATGGAGGAGCGAGGCCACTGATGAGGCAGGGGAATCTGAAAAGCACAAGCCATTGTCTTTAAATGAACTCTGCAGACTGACAGCATATCCATCTGTTGTCATCATGCAGCGCTTACCCCAGATGGCAGATTTGATGCTTTTATGGATTTCAATCAGGAGGTCACACACACACACATTCTCCGTTCACCCCTGCAGTGTGAAGCAGGGTCTTCAGGTCCAGCGTGTCCCAGCACACTCCCTCATGTTCTCCTGGGATGTAAACCTCCACACCTCGGTTCCTCATGGCTCTGGAGCTCCCCATGCGCAGGGTCCATGGTCAGGAACAACCTGCACAGACACACCAATTAGCTTAGCATCGACTTCCTTAACAAATTTAAAAAAGAGCAAACAAGCTCTAGTTTTGTGTACTACCTGAAATTAGGATGTGGGATGATTTTGGGGGTCTTCCCATCTATGACGCCTCGTTCATTGATGGTCAGGGATCCACCAGGCTCCAGCAGGGCATTGAGGCGATCCAGGACAGAGGCACTGAGCACAGAGAACATGATCAGTGTCATTTCTGTGTTTTTGTCACACTTCACTACAGTTGTTTATCCCCAGAGGGCAGCGTCTGCAGTGATGTGGACTCTGTATCAGTCTGTAGTGGTGAAAAGGGAGCTAAGCTACAAGGCAAAGCTCTGGATTTACCGGTCGATCTACGTTCCTACCATCACCTTTGGTCATGAGCTCTGGGTAATGACCGAAAGAACAAGATCGCGGATACAAGCGGCTGAAATGAGCTTCCTCTGCAGGGTGTCTGGACTCACCCTTAGAGATAGGGTGAGGAGCTCAGTCATTCAGGAGGGGCTCTGAGTGGAGCTGCTGCTCCTCCACATTGAGAGTCAGCTGAGGTGGTTCGGGCATTTGGTAAGGATGCCCCCCGGACGCCCCCCTGGGGAGGAATTTCGGGCATGTCCCACTGGGAGGAGACCCCGGGGTAGACCCAGGACACGCTGGAGGGAGTTTGTTCTATAAAGCTTTAAATCTGCTACTTTATGCTTCAGCTTTAAAAGTACTTCATACATAAAATCATTACTTTAATTTGCTGGCTTTAAACCATACTGATCAGCACTACTGTGTCTCATAGACTCATTTTTAATGTTGGTCATTTTGTCCTTGTCTCTGTCTCATCATGTATATCATCCTTGACTGATTCTACAACTTCATTCTAAAGCTATTACTACTAAAGTTTCACTGACTGGCATTAAATATCTATATTCACAAATGCACAAAGTATCAGCAACATTTTAACTTCTGGTTAGAGGGCTGACATCAATTCCTGTCTCTCATTCTGTGCAGCCTGTCTTAGTTTGTTTGTTATTGAGCTTATTTCTATCAGAGACCATCTACAACACATTAATCTCAAAGACGAGAAAATATTTTTGCACCAGATTTAGTTACTAGCTGATTTCCATCTGCAGACCTGAGGCAGGTGAAAAAGAAACATATATACACAAACAAACAATAACACAATACATGATGATCAAGAAATATAGTACAAACTGTAAAATACATTCATGCATTTTAAAATGTAAAACCAAGTGTTTGATTTGAGGCACAATGACATGAAAGAAAACATGTGAAACCACAGATGTTTTTCTATTGTCAAACAATAGATATGTCACACAGCCTGAATAAAAACAGGGTTTTGTTTTTCATTTTCTTTATGCAGTTTCTACGTATTTATTTATTTTTCTGTGTATACTTTTGTGGCAGTGGGGAATGGTTGGGGCTCAATGTCAGGAGAGTGAGAGTGTGGGTGAGGTTCAGGGAGGCAGGACCACAGAGAGAGTTAATTATAACAGGTGCTTTGTGTTGTACTTTAAGACTGGAGATGTGAGACATGTCTGTGTTAAATCTGCAAAGCTTACAGACTGTTAAACTGCAGAAGCTGGAAAGCTAGAAGTTGTGTTTAAGTTTGGATTTCCAACATCAACGTGACCACTGAGAAGAACCCAGAGTTTATTGTTACAATCTTATGAAGCAAAAATGTCACTATTAGCCAAATGATTTGTTACAAATATATATTATGTCCTGAATCTCCCTGGCCCTGAATGTTTAGATGTGAGTGTCTTTCAAGCCTTTCAAACGATGATCCAACAATAATACAAGAAGAAGAAGAATTTTGTCCTTATAAAGGCTGTGTTCATGTCAGTGTGTAAAACTCTTGGTTTTTCTGTCTCAGTGCCAGATGACTGACGACAAAGGTTCAGTCCATGACGCTCTCAGAGGAGCTGGCAGTGACTCGGAGCACATGGTAATTACCCTCCACAGTTGATGTAAAAGTGTCATTTGTGGTTCAGTATTTCTTTAGACATCTGAATGACACAAAACACACAAGAGGAAACAAGTCAAAGAATTGTAAAACCGCTCAAAGCATTTTCTGCTGTGTTGCAGGAACGACGGCTGATAAACGGTTTGCTGATAAAATAATGTCATCAGTGGCCTGGTTTAAAGAATTCTCCCTAACATCCACCTCTTGTGACCATCTGACTTGGACACACAGGTACATGTAGCCACTGTTTGTGGCCACTTTGTAATTTCTCCTGTAACCCCTGAGACCACTGACTAGTCTCAGGCAAGTTAACAGGATAGTGGACCAGTATGTAGGTTCGAAACTAGCACTATATTGTATGGAATGTCACAAAGAATGTCTGGAGGCGGTAGACGGGGTAAAGATGAACCATTTAATGGAAAAACAAACAAATAAAATTTACAACTCATTTAGCATGTAACAAGAATTCACCATGAACATGGTATGTAAACATGAAGGGTTTCATGTCCTGTTTAGAAGTTTATCAGAGTCATCATTTATCTTAGTCAGGGTTTAGTCAATATATGTTCTTAGAGTTTTATTAGTCGTAGGTTTTGTTTGAGGTAGGTGCACCTAGTATACGCAGTCGAAACAGTATGTGGCTTTGTCGGTCCTACCACAGTGGGTGTATCTCACATCTGGAAGATGAGAGCATTGAAGAGTTCCTCCTCCAATGGACAGAGGAATCCGGTTCTTGGGCTTCTCGCCATCTCATTGGTCAAGGAGATTTCCAGGTTTCCAATCCAGGAAGTATCAATACAAAAAACTGAGCCTGCATAACAATAATATACTTATTGTATCTGTATTGTAAGCACACATGGGTGTAAAGAAACACACTCAAACACGGTCAGCACACACTTCCTCTACTACTGCTGTCACTGCTGCTCCTGAGGTGCAGCATCCTTCTGCATCAGTGACCAATTTGTGAGCAGAAGCTTATTCATGGCCGTCTGCGAAAGATAACATCACAGAGCCCTTGAGACAGCAGACAACGAGACGACTGACAACTCTCCCATGGCTGTTTGTTTATGGACCAAACATAACACAAACCCGATCAACAAATTATCAAATAAAACAACTGCTGCAGTTGATGCATTCACAGACTGAAGGTAAAGTTCTCATGAAATGACATTCATCATGTACAGGCTAAAGGGAACTACTAACCTAAAATGCTATTTATGCTCCACTATACACTTTTTATTATAAATATCTTATATTTAATCATTATCATTTAATAATTTTTTTATAATAAAGTATTTTAGAGTAAATGGTTATATGGTTAAATGGTCATAATGGTTAAAATGTGTCATAAGAATTTATATTTTAGGATGTGAATATCTTTCTTTATTACAGATAAGGGTGTTTCATTCTAATTTCTAAAGAATAGCAAAATAAATTTTGTGGGGAGCTTCATGTATGTTACTGCCGCTAATCATCTCAAAAAGGTCTCAAAAAGCAGCGGCAGCACAAAACACCAAACATATACCATGTTCACTGTGCTAAAAAGCGACATTACAGAGTGTTACAGTCTACTGTACATATGAACTACAAAAAAATGGAAATTCCGACTTCCCAGTACAACTGAAACGCAACAAAAAAGTGGGTCAAACGGTGCATTCCATTTACCTCGGAAGTCGGAACACGGAGATGGGAATAACGTCACACCCGAGTTGACAAGTCGGAAAACAAGACGGACGCCTCCAAGAAAACACTGGTTGTGTTTGCCCAATCATAATGTAAACAATTAGTAACCAATATAAACACCGTAGCAACATATCCACAAGGTATAAGTTGGACAATACTATGTGTATGACTGATATTGAAACACACTCCGACATAAACAGGAAGTAGAGTTGTTGGCGGGTCACGTGACCCCCTGTGATTTCGAGGCGCTCGAGAAGAGCAGCAAAGACAGCCTGCAAAGCTTTAAAAAAATGACTGGTGAGATGTAAATAAATATATTTACTCAATTACTGCACTTAAGTAGAGCCATATCATGACACTTCATACTTTTTTTTGCACAATACAATCCAGAGCCAAATATCACAGTCCATTTCACTGCCAATGAAATGACGCGAGTTAAAATGATGTGGATGTTAATTTCACTGATTAAGGGACAAAGTACAGTGAGGCTTCTGGTAATAAGATTCCATGCAACACATATCTTGGATCTCAGTTATCAATTAGAATGACTAATCCTGACCTCAAAACCCAGTCAAATATGACCCCTGACCAGTATGCAGGCTGACAGGTTGACCCACCTGTGTTACTTAGCAGAGGATTTCACAGAACAGTTTCACGGATTTCTTGACATGTTATTAGCGGAACTGCAGACGGGGTCTTAGCAAACATGAACAGGATTATTCAAGGAGCGGATTTTAGAGCGTTTCCATCATTAATAGGCTGTGAGCTGAGCTGTTTCCTCAGGCCATCCTGCTGCCTGTTAGTTACAGTAATAACCATCATCTCAACATGCTGAGGAAAGGCTGTACACTAAGGGTTTAATTAAATAGGAGGATACGAACAGACAACAGAGTTTCACTACAATGATTATAAATGTTTGTGTTTGTACTTGTAGGCATAAAAGATTAATGGAAAGGGAACAGGAAGCTTCTAACAAAACATTTAAAACATGACAGGAGATCAAGAGCATTCACTGTCTTCAAATGATACCATGGTTCTCAACCTGGGGCCAGCATGGCAACAACAGAGATAATACATATAAAAACGGTCCTAAACATGGTCCCAAACTTTGACCTATGACTCAAAATAACCTCTTGTTAAAGGTTTAAATAAGAATCCACTTTATTGGTCCAGTAAGTGTACACATAAATACACACACACATGCACAAATATATACACTGTATATCACCAATGAACAGGACCATATACAGACTATATATTGAGGACATGGAGTGGATGGTGTCCTGATGATATGTACAGTATATGCATGCATACATGTCTATATACTGTACAGGACAATGAGCAGGACTTACATTGACAAAGATATGTGCATGATGATATGTACCTGCAGTGTAAATATCATACTTATATACAACCAGACAGTGATGGATGTGCACAGAACAGACTGGATTATTGTAGTGCAGAGCTGGATGAGCAGCTCCTGAGGCAGGTTGGACTTCCTGAGCTGCCACAGAGAGTACATCCATTGCTGGGCCTTTTTCATGATGGAGTCTACTGTAGGTTGGACACCCAATTTAGTGTCATGGATCCCAGAAATCTTTCCACAGCAGACAAAATATTGTTGAGTATGGTAAACGAGGGCCAGCGTTGGAAATTTCTCCTGAAGTTCACTGTCATCCCCACAGCATATCGGATGGATGAGGACGTGACCTCACCAGTGTATGCAGACTTGTAACTGTCCCAGATGAGGCAGATAACCATTGTGACGTCTACCGGTGTCTGGAGGTGGGGTTATTGATGTAGAGAATGTAGAGCAGAGCGGAGAGCGCACATCACTGGGAGGCACAAGACAGTCAAAGTAACCTCTAGTAACATCTAGAAGTTCTGCAGTGACTCCTCCACGTAAAATGAGGACGAAAATAAAAAACGCACAGCCAATAGTAGGCCTCCATACATGCCATGTCAGGGATGCATCACATCAATCATGACAGCATCATGCACACCTTGTCATAACTAAGACTACCCATCATTCACTGTATCCAACATTATGTATGCTTCAACATATTTAAATATGCATAAGCGAAGATGTTACAGAATATTTTCCTAACGCGTCTGTTAAAAGTATCAATGCCATAGGAGGCTGTATAAATCATTTTAAGTGACATTCATCTATCATCAAATGGATAAGTAAAAACAGAACAGTCAGCCTCAAAATAACCCAACGCCTAAAATGGCTCAATGGCAAGTTTATATGTTAACTAATAGTAAATAATATAGAAATTATTGCACATTTTATGACTGATATAGATATGATTGTGCATTTTTTTTAAATTAAGATATTGCCACACATCTCCAAAATATGGAAAGTGTGTACTGCAGCTGGTGCCTCTGCTAGTCGCTCCAAACTGACTTCAGAGACTGGTGGAGGCCTCCAATAATATGGGAGCTGAATGCTTATCAACATTTGTGCAGGGCTTAATTGTGACAATGAGGACAAAATGACTCTTTCTCTGAGCAGCTTTACAGATATTCGACCTGGTGACAAGATGAGTCTACAGTAAAGAGACAGACGGATACAAGATATTTGTCTGGAAGGAAAAAGGAAAATTCTAGTCTCAAAAATAAGTTTATTTTACAGACTCATAATCTCATATTTTCTTTTTCAAATACTGCATGATTTGACCTCTTCAGACCTCCCTCTAAAAATGATTCCAATGTAGCTCAAACAAATGAAAATCAGTCTACAACTGATCTGCTCATAGAACCCATAATGCCATGATGAGTCATTATTTTTAAGGGTCAGAAGCAAAAAAAAGAAAAAGATTGAGAACTCCTGAAACACCTGCTTACATCCAGAGTTTTATATCTCAGCATATTTCCTCAGGGTAGAGACCAATGTGACTCTGGTGGTGTGTTCAATATTTGTGTACATGCATCTCTTAGCATAGCATTGGTTAATGTATAATATCTATTTATACTAATGTGTACTAAGCTGCTGAAGGCAAACTGTCGAGCCCAGTAAATGAGCTGTTGAATATCTATGGCTGACGTTACGCCACCGACCACCACAGCTCCACACTCAGCAGCTTAGCCCGGTATAGCCCAGTATGACCCAGTCACCTTTGACCTCAGCTGGATAGCGCCTCAACTACAAGCTCTGGGATCACACAGGGTGCAACACATGGAAGGAGGGATGATTTCCAGCAAAATGGATTAGTGGTGGAAGCATAATGAAATACAAAAATACAGTCGGACCAAATCCCCAACCTTAAGCATATTAGTGCAGTAAAGCCTTAACACACTTCTTTTTTCTTTTTTTCCCTTTAAGCACTGGCAAATTTAGGCTGATGCAGGAACACAGTCAGCAGAAGTGCCTTGAAAATATTATAACAAGGAGATAATAAGCAGAATAAAAACAACTGCAGTAACTTCATCATTGCCAGTGTGATCCGTTATTTGATCTAAATGGTTTTGGCCGTGGTCATCCTTCTCAAAGAGTTTCCAGGACAGTCGGTCACTGTCAAGAAAACTTTCTGATCTATAGGAAGAGAGCGAAGAGGAGACAAAGAGGAGGAGATCAATTAGATGTCCCTCTTTTATCTTCTTGTCAACTCTGAGACGGATAAACAGACAGCTGCCTGCTATAAATTAATTACACAGCAGCCCT
Organism: Chaunax sp. Z400; assembly: GCA_037577475.1. Lineage (NCBI taxonomy): Eukaryota > Metazoa > Chordata > Actinopteri > Lophiiformes > Chaunacidae > Chaunax > Chaunax sp. Z400. The sequence continues at coordinate 22,524,180 of CM075202.1, read as the reverse complement.
CATTAATCTGAGTCCCGCCAGCCATTTAGAGGCTCCTACACCACATCTCTACCATCCTCAGTCAACAGTTTCTCCTTTCTCCACTCAGCAGACCTCTCCTGTTGCCTTGTTCCCTCTCATTTCTATTCCAGCACTCTTTCTTACTGTACTTTACATTTAAAAAAAGATAGACTGAAGGCATACTATACTGTGTGAATACATTTACTACAGGACAATATCATTAAGTATAATACCTTGAGCTGAAATGATGAACACAGTCAATATTACTGCTAACTGAGAGCTGCTAGCAAGTCTCAAGAGACTTGGTTTGTCACTAAGATTACAGCTTAGCACTGAGTGTGAAAAAGTAATGTAAACATTGAAGTTCCTGTGATAAGCATCAAAATCAATAAGTAGATGTAAGCAAAGAGTCAGCCAATAATCCCATTTTACAGCGTGGATATCCTTGTCTTTGGGAAATTCACAGTGCACAGTTAGTATGAATAAAAAATACTGAAGCACTCATTCCAGTGCTAATATTTACCCTCCACAATCATTCTCATTCGAAAGATCAAGACATGTATAGTTAATACCAAACGTATGATGTAATTTTTTTAGCCTACATTTAAAAATATAGTGGAGTAGCCGTGGCTCAGGAGGTATGATACCTTTATTAGTCCCACATGGGGAAATTCTTTCTCTGCATTTGACCCATCCCTGAGGAGCAGTGGGCTGCCACTGCACGCTGCGCCCGGGGAGCAAATTGGGGTTCAGTATCTTGCTCAAGGATACTTCAACTTGTGGACTTGCAGGGGCTGAGGATCGAACCACTGACCTTTTGTTCCGTGAACGACCGCTCTACCCCCTGAGCCACAGCCGCCCCATATATGTATAGAGTGGGTCGTCTACTGATCACAGGGTTGATGGTTTGATCTCCATCCCCTTCTGTCCACATGTTGAAGTGTCCTTGGGTAAGACAGTGAACTCCATGTTTCCCCCCCCCCGAGCTACTGAGGATGCACAAGCCGGTGCATTCCTAAAAAAAAGCTTATGGAAAATTAGATAAGAGGATGATGTCAATCAGATGATCTGCTGTGGAGTCCTGGCACATTTATGAGTATATGATTTTGAGTCTTATGTCTTAAAAAGGGAGTGAATGACTTGAAAAACCGTGAGCTGGGAGGTGTAGTTTTACTGTCTGGCCACACGAGGTTACTGTAGGTCCAGTCATTAATTTTCAGACTGGCTTGTCCAAGGTGATTGTTATAAGGGGCCAAAAGGAAGTACACTCAAACTCAGTCCACAGGACACGAAATATTAATGTGTGTGGATTTTGAAAAGTCACCCTCCAGTTTCTCATGAAGACACTGGAAAGCACTTCCAATCCATTACAAACGTGCCGCTTTTTAAATATGACACACCAGTCATCTCAAATCAGTTTCTTTCCTGCAACAATCCTCCCCTGTTTAAAAGTCGCAGCCTATGATGTCTTTCAAAAACACCCACATTGAGACACTGAAGGATGGTTGTTAGCCAGGACATTTTGAGCTGCCCTGGCAAAGTACAGCACACGTTGCTGAAAGCCAAAATTCCCCCACAGAATGTGCCTGCAAAGCCTCCATCAGAGGTGATTTGCAGAGTGTCACTGTGAATGGAAGCCACGACACAAGACAGAGCAAGAAAGCAAAGGAGGAGGAGCAGAAGGAGGAAGGAACGAGAGGGGTCTAAATCAATGCTATCCACTTCAGCTCAGTGCCAAGAAAGACAGATGCTCTCTGTTTGTCTGTTTGTATGTGCATGAGGGTACATGCCTGTGCAGGCTTGTATCAGAAAGGAGCTGTTTTCCATCAAGTCTTTTTCTGCTTTCACCAATTTTATCACTGATTAATGCACAATGGAATGTAATACATACTGAATCAAAAAATGCATTAATCTTCAAATTAAGCACATATTGATCACAGCATCCAACTTTCTTTTCTGTCCATTCGTAAGTTGAATGAACGCTACTGTGACAGTGCATGATGGGTCAGAAGACAAGCAGTTTGGCAGATTTGAAAAACAAATCACTGTAAAAAAACACTGTATGTGTGTCTGTCTGTATACCATGATGGAGGAGGCATTTGTTGCAAAATTGCCATCATAGGAAACTATCTCATCTCATATTCATCCATCAAAAAAGGAAAGAAATTTCGAAAAAGGGACATGCCAGAGATTCTTCACCTGCTCCACACTTAAGCAGTGGACCTCAATCATTCTAAGTCTGGACAGTCCGCTGCCTTGTAACAGACATTATAAATACACGCTGTAATAAAATACTTCCTCAAATTAGAAACTCTGCATGCACATGTCAGAACTATAATGGCCGGCTTCCCAATTCAATAAAGAGGCACGTTTGCATTTCTGCCCCTGAAGCAAGGACTGGATGACCCCGTTAAATCAGAAACACTATCTCTCTAAGCTCTGTTTCCATATGTCCACATACAGCAAAGCTACAAAAATAACCCTGCCAATGAGGTGCTTTGAGCACAAACCTGCCCTCTCTCTGGAAACCTGAGAGAACAACCTGCACTCTATAGAGCTAGAATTCATGACATGTCACAGTTTACTGTTAAAAATGCAATAAAAATAGAAATAGTTTTAAATGCAGTCAGATATGTGACCTTTAAAACAACTGATCTTTGCGATGTCAGCAGAAATCAACAGAATAAATGCCATGTGCAACAGCTACTGTCTTATCTGCACCATCACTCTTTCATCTAATATGTTTCACTAAGCGCTGGGAACTGCTGCCTGTGAGAGCTGAGACACGTTGCCCAGATTAATCTGCATAGCCAACATGCATTCTTGGCTGAGCAGAAACAGTCGAACACTCCACCTGTAACTGTCTATGAATCGTCTGTGCCTGGGGTTTAAACACCACCGTCTCCTCAGTCTTCACCATTCCCACCACCTGCCCCAGCTCCGGCCTCAGCTGTCTCAGCTTCCATGTCTCTGGCAGAACCTCCATTCTCCTGCTTGCTCCGGCCCTGGTCTCCACCGCAGATTGCCCGCCTACCATAACAAGTATACTCTCCTGGCTGCAGCTGCATCCAGCCAAGATCCGCTGAAGGCCTGGCCCTCTGCACCCACAGCAACTATTCCCTAAGAGACCCAATGATCGAGTTTCCTCATCTGTCACCAGCCTAAGAGCTTGTGGGGGAAGGTGGAAGGCTATGCTCTGCTGTCACTGACCCACTGACATTTACAGTAATGCTTAGCAGTTATCAGCATGCATGTCATGCCCATTGTCACGTGACTTTTACCCTCACTGTGCCAGTTCATTTCTTTGTCTCACTGTCACACACACTGGGACACTGTCTGACCTGGATAAAGGGGCCGTTTACACAACATTTTACCCAAAAATTTGAGCTTTTTCTGGACCTGCAAACACACATTTTTGACAACCTCCAGAGTGTAATCTTTTGAAAATGATGCCGCCGTACCATTGTCATGTAAAAGGGCAAAATGCAACTCCTCAGAAAACGATGACGTCAACGCCCCGCTTCACACATGCCTCTTACGGTTCCAGCCTTATTCGCATATGCAGACAGAATACTGTGGACAGATCAGCAACAAAACAAAACAAAAAAACGACACACTGTCCGGTTCTGTTTGTGCTGCAGACTTGAGTTGAGATTATTAACGCTCCTCCAATGTAGATTTGGAGGATGCAGAATGCAAAGGAAAAACTTTTCTGTTTTCGTTATCTATGCAGGGCCTAAATGTGCAGAGTCATAATATGAAGATTCATTCAAAAGTCATTTAAGTCAATGAAATACAGTTTGGAAGACAGACACCAATTGTCACGATTTCATGTTCACCAATGCCAGCGGTTTTTCTTAACAGGCTAGCAGGACCACTGCACCCCGGTTACTCTTAGCCTTAAATACCATATACTATTACTCAACATGTAGTCTTCCTTCAAATGCCAGATGGCCTTAAACAGCTTTTATTTCACATAGCACTCCAGATGGCGGCACACATAGATGCGGTGGTTTCTCCGGCTATAGTGATGTTGGTGCTATTTTAAATGTTTGCTGTTGTGGCTGTCCTACGACAGAGATAAGCTTGTGGAATAAATCACCTCTATCAACAGCACTGACGGGGGAACTACGTAGCCTTGAATTACTCTGCGGCCATCCCACCGCTGTGGCGCTGCCTGCCACAGCCGCCCAGAAGACGAGGTGCTGTAAGCGTTGTGAGGAGAAGGAGGAAGCGGGGGAATGCTGTCTGCAGTCCTCTCAAGGCTAAAGGCCTGGCCAAGTGATGCTACTGTCTATTTTACAAGCCTATGTCAACAAACTGGACCTTTTAAGACTCCCAAGCATTGCTGTGTTCTTATTTTCATAGAAACATGGCTCCATGAAAATATCCCAGACAAAGCCAACCAGCTACATGGGAGAACGTCGAGAGGCGGCCTGTGTGTTTACATTAATACTGACTGATATGTGATGTACAGGTGTGTCACCACACCTGGAACTTTTACTGGTAAAGTGCAGAACGTTTTATTTACCTGTACTACCCAGGTTCCACCAACACGTCAGTTTTAAAGGTGATACAGGATCAGCTGACATAAATAATTATATAAATACTTACAGACATTGAGATGTTGTGTTCTTTACCATTTAAATTTGCTATATCTATATAAGAAGAAACAGTAATCCCCCCCCGCCCCAGGTATAATCTCAGATTGCTCCATTATCTCCTTAAATTATCAGAACTATTAACATTTTTAAAATAACATAGTACCATACAATTCCAGGCACATTTTGTTGTATTATTTCCTCGTCCAATGTGATGTAATGAAGAGCTATTTTCAGTGCAGCTATAATGGGTTTGACAGCACAGAGATGTTCAGCTACCTAAAATATCAGCGAGCTCTTTCCACCTACACTATGTACTGCACATGTAACCCACAGATGAATAGAAGAGGTTTAGGCATTTAATCTGGAGGCTGTCAGCAGTCATTTTGGGAAATGCACACAGCAGAAGAGAAAGACGAGCTGACGGAAAGACGACACATCAAAATGTTAAGTGCATCTTCATTATATTGGAATTCCTGGAATGCACTGATCACAGACTGATATATCTGAAAATGAGTCTGGATTTGACATGACAAGTCTTTACTACAGAAAACATCACGATGCACATATCTGATGCATATGCACAGGTTCCCCCAGCTTTGTAAATGTTAGTTCTAAAGCAAATCAGTGATGTTCACACCCTGCATGGCGTTCTCTCACTCGCCACGGCTCCCTTCAAACAGCCCCCGCAGCACTAACATCAAACAACATCCTGTTTACCCAACATCATCCTTTATGTGATCTCCCCTGACCTTCACGAAGAATCACAGAACTGTCAAAGATACTTTGGATATGTTATGTAAACGCAGACAGGCAGTTTGACTGTATTCAATCTGTCAATAACATTAAGCTCATTGAGCTCATATAACTGATTATGTCACAGCTGCATTCAAATGTCTCCCTTCCTCCCTGTTCTTATCTGATCTATTTGTGGAAAACCTGTGGATTAACTCTAGCCAGTGCACTACAATCGCATCAAACCAAAATGATGTGAGGCTGAAATTGATGTTATCAAGATGCAATACTCCCATCACACTACACATAATTCAAGCTGAAAATGGACCACCTTAAGAGGCAATAAAAGAGCACTGATGTACATTTAATTTCTAGCATAAAAGCAGTCGGTGTTCTGCTGTCTTTTCCGTCAAAGACAAAATGAGCAGGAGGAGTTCAGATGTCAGGGCATACATATGAACTTCATGCAGAAGAGGAGCATGTTATTTGAATAAGAGAGGGAGTATTAAAGAGACACCTTTAAACCTTTAAACATGATGCACATACATTATTCCCTGACATCCCTACAGGTTCCTATAGTGAATGTGAAAATCCCTCCTCTACATTAAGAGGAATCAGCTTTAAGTTGGTCTCAGTGATCTTCTACAAAATCCTTGAAGCTATTTTTTTTTTATATCTTTATGTCCATGACTTGAGAGGACTCTGATAATCCTGGAATCCACACAAGGAATTTAAATTGCTTTCAAATGAAACATGCATTGGGGTTTAAGTGGAAATGAACTAATATCTCTCATATTATATAGATTTGTTTTTACTCTCTCTGCAGTACTTGCTCAGGTGGATTCTGGTGATAAATTAAGTGGCTTCTACAATTCATATTTACTCAACAAATCACTGTCTTTCTGTCTGTTAGCAAATTCTGGCATTGGTTGCCATTATCCTGACCTTGTGTGAAGGATATAAACTTTACTGCTAGAATCCAACTATGACAGGTATGTTATCAGTTAACTCCCAATTGTTATGGCTTGCACCAATTCTCTGAACATTGATTGCATTGGTTAGGTAGGAAAAAAATGTTATTATTTTGTCGAAGTCATTGGAAGTTTCTCTGCACCTTCTAAAAGCCCCAAAATGCAAAGTACTCCAAATGACACATGCAGAGAAAATTGCTATTTGAGTTAGCAAAAAGTTCAATGGATGCAGGCGATAGAAACACAAACAGAATAATCTGCTTTCACTCATTTTCTTTGCTTTTACAGATGTCATCTTTCCCTACAGAGGCTATTCTGTATCTCACTTACAAAAACTCAGACATGTAATATTGGAAACATTAGAAACGGAGCAAAGAGAGAGCGTTGGCAGGCCAAAGCACTCACAAGCACAAACACATACATGCATGTCAACACACTCCATACTTATAGGTACCTGTCTGCATACGCCATCATGGTAAATTACTTCCGCAGCTCTATTGGAGTCGGCAATTTGAGGGTGTCAAAGTCAAGGTGCAACATGAGACTGCCATTAATAATAGCCATGACAAAGCCCGCGCCAGCGCTAACAAATACAACACATTAACACACATGAAACCTCCCACCACACAGCAGCCTATGCACACATACTCACACATATATATATATATATATATGTGTGAGTATGTGTATATATATATATGTGTGTGTGTGTGTATATATATATATGTGTGTGTGTGTGTATATATATATATGTGTGTGTGTGTATGTATATATATATATGTATGTGTGTGTATATATATATATATATATGTGTGTGTGTGTGTCTATATATATATAGACACACAACACCCAAACCGTATAAACAAAGTCTTTTTGCTCAGAGGTAGTTAGAGTGCACTTACTCATGCGCCAACACGCACACTTCAACTTGTCAGACTGCAGGAGCTGTAAAAGTGCACAATGTTTAAAACATGGAAGTGCTGTTAGGGCATTGTGTTAGCTTATACTTCTGGATTACGACTAGTGGAGGGGTGGGAGGGGTAGAGCCAAGGCTTTAAGCAGTACTTATGCTCAGCTAAGATGAGCGCTTTGACAACAAGGCCTTGTGAATAAACGATGAGCGCACAAGAGCGCACAAGCCAGAGGCTGAAGGAAGTAAGGAAGTGTGTATATATACAGGATATATATATATGTATATAGATAGATAGACAGACACACACATACACAAATATAGTAGACAGAGCTAGGGGAGTCTGCCAAGCAGAAGAAGCCTTATGTCAATCATGTGTCAGGGCAACCTGGGGAGAAGTATATCAGTCCATAGGTGAGACACTATAAATAACTCAGCCCACCTTTGGAGTCAGGGTCTCTCACACACACACACACACACACACACACACACACACACACACACACACACACACACACACACACACACACACACACACACACACACACACACACACACACACACACACACACACACACACACACACACACAAGATTTGTAGGAAAAAAATATTAAAAGGCAAAACTACTTATCATGGTTAATTTATGTGTAAATGTTGGTGAAGCGAGAATGTGTAGTTTGTGAGATATTTGCCAGACAATATAAGTAACTTTCATAGTAATTTAAAGCGGCATGTTTCGATGGATACTATACATATTAATATTGGCAAATTTAAATATCAAAAGGATTGACTATGTAATATGGTTCATATGTGTGTAAAGTTTGGAGAAGCTATGTATAGTTTGCCGGATATGCTCCGGACAAGATGACTAACCGCCTCTCAAACTCACCTTAAAAATCACATTTCCATGGAAAGAACAACAACAAATTTTCTATAAAGTTCAAAATGTCAAAAGGCACAACCACATATTATGACTACTATATGTTTAAAATTCATTGAAGCTAATATGTATAGTTTGCGAGATATGACAAAAGACAAAAAATGATTATTGACAGACGGACGAACATACTGCTGACTATATCACTGTCATTTTTATGTCCGGGCGATAAAAAGGATTGAAAAAAAGTAAAAGAAAATTAAGTAATCATCGAGGTAACCTAAATCTAAAAATAAAGCATTTTTGAGAGTCTACAGACAGAAGCACAGAGCAGAGCAGGCTTAGACTGATGCCAAGGCATGAATTGTGTCATCAGTGTCATTAATTCAGAACAAACCATCTGGTTTCTTTTATTTGCTTCTTCTACACTCACTTGTATTCTTTGCACACACACACTCCGAGTGAGAGAAATCCATAATCTTTTGGAGTTGACGTGAGAGTGAAGGGTCCCTGACTTCTAAGTGACATCAAACTTTCCAAAGTGGTCTGTGATCAGCTTTTTTGATTTGTCTAAAAGACTTAAAGCAGAGCCCAATTTAGAAGAGTTTCTTTGTCTGAAGGAGGCTATTTTAAATTTGCATGTGCTGATGATCATCGATTTAAGTCAGGAGATCATATGTGTGATTCCCACCATCCCTACTCCTGTAGTGGTTACAGGAACAAATACCTAAAGTTTTTCAACTGTTGGTTCTCCTTGTGTTCATCTAAATTATAGACATGAAGACTATTGTTTCATGTTAGTGGGTTTCATCACAGTGACGGTTTGACTTTACATTTAAAATATCCTTCTCTCTGACAAACTACCTCCTGAAATTTAGCATTTCCTCAGATGCTGTCCGGAGCAATGGCTTTGGTTATAGAGGAGCATGAAAAATATTTTATTAACTCCAACCTTAACTAACCCTAACCCTTCTCAATTAAGAGTTTATTTAACACTGAGATAGAAAATATGACAAATATGGGCATGTCCTGTTTAAGCCTGTTGATTAAAAACTGCTGGCAAGCACCAGGATAGGATAGAAGAGGAGAGGAGAGGAGATTTTATTCTCAGATCACGTGATGGATCATAGAAAAGGTTCTCTGAACACATGCCAACCCTCTCTAACCTGTTTTGGGCAGAGTGGTGGCCTACAACAGAGCAGAATCAGCTGTCAGGGCCACATGCACTTTACATTTCAGCACCCACCATCGTTTCCATCATCATCATCATTATCATCATTATCAATGGCATCTCCGTAGCAAAAGGGGGAAGAAGAGAGCATGCCTCTACTGTTAATCTTGTCATTTGTGAGAAGGCTCATGCGAATGAAGCAAAAGGAGAGTGGAGATGAGGCCTAAGAAAAGATTTGGCAGAGCTCTGTATTTGTGTCATGGATGGAGACATTCTCAGTGTTTCTCCATGTTCCTGCTATAACATTCCACCTCTACCTGTAGGCATGGCAGCAGGCAGTGGAGGAGAGATGGGGAAACAAAGGTTGGGACTGTGTGAGAGTGACCAACAAAAAAAAAGAAAGAAGGGGTGTTAAAAAAAGAAGGGAAGAGGAAGTCATACTTTGGGCAACGGCGTTTCGGATGACCGGATTTTCTTGGGAGATATCTGTGAAGAGAGCAAGAGAATTATTTTCTTGTTTCCCCCTCTTCAGAGATATCTCCTGTAATATATAACAGCATATTGCTGTTCTCTGTTACAGGACTTCTATGGATGTCTCAACATGTATGATATCAGTGGGATCTGTAATTGGTTCCACAGAGACTAGTATATAAGTTAGCTTGGTGAATAATGCTCACAATAGTGCTTTTATTCTTATCTTAGATGTATTCAAATGCAAGCAAATGCTTTATGTCAACTTGTGACATGAAAAACTAGAAATGTAATTTGGCATGTTTATGGGGCGAGTGTTCTTTGAGTAATATCAAGGTAAACAAAAAATGTGCTTTAACACACACAAGAAAGGGTCCTAGAGCAGTGGGTCACACATGCAGTATGATGGGACCACAGACAGTACAATGGAAGAGAAAACACACACCACATTTTGAGAACGGCCCCTCTTAAGAGCCATGAGGCCTAATACAACCTCCATTACCTCCAGTATGTAAGAGAAGGGGCTTGAAAAACTACAAAGAATATGTCCTGCTGAATATATTCTGCAACAACCCAGACAAAGGTGCACAGAAATATTAAAAGAGCATTTTTGGTGTGTTTCATAGACTATAATTTGCTGCAGCCCCTTTTCAGTTGATTAAACATGTATGTTGAACAATGAACAACAACACATCAGAGGAGACACTCAGAAGGTTTCGAGACAAGAGGAGACACACAATCACAGTCACAGGGGAAGTAAGAAGGAGAAATCACATAGGCGAATGAAAAAGAAACATCAGTATGCATCAGGGTTTCTGAGATGACTTTATCTAATGGAGAAGTTGAATACGGTCTTTAAGCTGCATTAAGCAATTGTTGACCAACAGGTGGCAAAAAGTCTGTGGGTCATTTTTATTATGGATAACTTGAAACCTGGAAAATGTAATACATCATAAATCTATCATGGATATCGAGGTGGTATTCACTGACCTACGGTTTGTATGGTTTGATCTTAACTGCTCAAAATCTATCCAGGTTTTGATTTTGGATCATGAATCAAGGTTGATTACTGAAACAAGACTTGGCTTGATGAAGAAAGTTGACAACCGCTGTCTTGATAATCATTATCTCTGACTGGGGTTTTAGGTTTTGTTGAGCAAGCTCATGCAAAAGAAGCCTGGCGATGTCAAACTTCATTCAAAGACACACACATGGTTGAATATGGTGGTTTTTACCTCTTGTTTCACTTTTTTTTTAAACCACTAACATGTGGCATGCTAAAATATAGTGTAATAGTCATTAGTTCATTCATTGGACCTGGATATGATATTGCCACTGAGCCTTTGCTTCCAATTTTGCCTGGTGGTTGCTCACGGTTTTGCATCAAAAAATTCCCCTGCAGTCCCAAAAAGCATTTTTCCCTTAAACCACCATTAATAACACTGTTGCTGGGACACCTCAAACGTTTTATTAATAATTTATGATACATGGAGGTTTATATTTGTAAATAGAAATATGTCAGATCATCACAAGCTGAGCAGGAATTCATGGGCAGGGCCAGCACTGTTGTTCATATTAAGTGGGTCACATACCCCAGAAATAAACCCAGAGGCGTCAGGCAAGCAGTTCTTCATGGAATGAATGGGTGCCATCTTTGAGTCTGGAAGTCAGTCATTAAACTGACTCAGTTACACAGTTCATCTGGCCACTGGTGATACAGTATCAGTCAAAGTAAAACTGTACCAGCTAAAGCCCCAAGTACACTGAGCTGAGCAGAGTTTCCACATTTCATTTATAAAGGGAAACTGTGTTATTTCTTCTTTAAATTATCAGTAAATTTAGCACGACAAGGGAGCCATTTAGTGTTTCTTTCATGTCACAAAATTGCTTAATGCAGGTTTACAGAAATGTAAAGTACAATAATATGACTATTATCTATTATATCTATATATGTATGTATCTATTTTGCCTCAAGAGCAAAGCAATAACGTATGCAATGAGTGAAAGATTGAGTGGTGAGATACGGCGACATTTAAGTGAAAGATATCTGCAGTGCTACACAGAGTGACAGGGCAAAGTTGGAAAAGTGAAAGGAACAGTTTTTGAACAGTGGTGGGGGGAAAAAAAGGAATGAATAGATATAAGTTCATAGAGACACAGAAAGTAGGGGTTTTGTAGAAACAGTAGAATGAGGAAAGGTGAAGGGAGCAATAAGACAGAGAATGATTTGTCCCCAGCCTGATGCCCTCTGTCCATTCCCACTCTACCTTCATTGGTGCCAGCTGGATGGGTGTGATGTAGGAGGGGTCCACCATGGGCTTGGGGCGGTTGGCAGTGTCTGCCAGGAGGCTCTGCCATTGCTGGGGCAGCCCGGTGAACTTTTGCTCCCGCGGGTCGAAGCCCGTATGGACCCGGTGCTCAAAGTTAGATGGAGCTGAGGTTTCTAGCCATTTCTTCTTCTTCCCAAACATGCTGGAAAACCCTGGCAAACCTGGTAAACCAAAGAAGATAGTTGAAATGTAACATCCTAGCTACAGCAGTGACTGATTGACTTTGATTTAGTAAACACAAATACGAAACCAGTTGCTGTGTATTATCTATAATGTGGACTATTGGCTCAATGCTCTTATTTTGAAGTCAGGGTAGGGTAGGCTCTTGCCTCTTAAGTGATTTGGCAATTTTGTTTTGCAGTCTTCCTTTCTGTGCTCCACTCAGCCTTGTTATCACTATGACCTTGAATCTATTCATTTTTATCTGACTGTAAAAGGGAGGTGTGACACTGAGGAGTGTGTCATTAATCCAGTTTGCATCACATTATAAAATGTGTACTTTTTCTCACACATAAGTATCAAGACTTTGACATTTAAATGAAAAGTACTGTTCTAGGGTCTCTAAGGAGGCCATTGAATTGAAAGGTGACAATTTCCCATGCATAAATATTTATGCTTTACTGTTTTTCATTATGGATGTGATGAGCTCTATTTTTATTATCGTCATCAGAGTGGACAGAAACTGCAATGCTCCAACTCACAACCATTTTTATAGAGGCACATTATGCAACTTCCCTGAGTGAGAACAATAATAAACACATCTCAGTTTAATCTGTATTGCTTAGAGTTTTTATGAATGATCCTTCCATATACAGAGTTTTTGGTGTAAATGCAGGTTGAGGAGTTGCAATTGAAAAACTATTCCTTCCTGCTGGAGTTAACATGAAAACCAGAACAATTTTATATCATTGCAAAGTAAAGAATCATCTGCTGAGATTTGGTGTGCAGCAACACTCAGCATAGTTGTCTGAATACACCTTATGATCTTTCAATATGTCACCAGCTATGTCTCATCAGCCTTTTAATGCAATACTGAGCCTTACAGATGGCGCACTGTGATGTACAGTATGGAAAGCAAAATCTATACAGGTAGTTACACTTTTATTCAAAATAAAATTACATCACATTTAAAGGCAGGCTAAACTGACATGTACAGTAACTGATAACCACCCTGGCAGGTTTTTTAAAGTCAGAATAGCAATCAATTAGGTTTTGAATGCCAGGCCAGCAAGCTGCACAGATGGAGCGTCCCATACAAGTCAGAAAGATTAGCTGTAACTTCCAGTTTTAAACAGAATATGTGGTGATGTTTTATGTTGTGCTGTGCTCTGCAGCATGCTAAACTCAGCCTCATAATGCTGCAGGATAAAAAACAAGAAAAGAACAAGCAAAAATGTCTAAACATGCTATAAAAGACCACTTTGGTTATGTAACTTAAACAACAGAGAAAAACTGATGCACTGAAGTGAAGAGAAAAAGAAGAAAAATTATGCCAAGTTAGGATTGTGGGTTTTTGTCATGTATGGCTTGACAGTGATTTAGAGACCGTACAGAGCCATGATCAGAGGAACATCATGCATGACAGCTCCTCTGGCCTGTGATTTTGCTCCACGACTATTAGGAACTGTTTGGGAATCCTATTGTGGTATTGGTGGTTTGGGTGGATGCATAATGTGCAGTCATAGGAACAAAATGCCATGACGATGATGTTGTTGGTGTTGCTGTGAATGGAGACTATTGTGCGGTTCTCTTGTGGGAGGCATTGTCCCTTGGGAAAAACAAACTTATCCTTCTTCTTCCCCCCTTCTTAAATTCTCTCTCCCCTTTTCGTTTGTGACTTCGGCAAAGATGTTTGTTGTGCCTGTCCATACCAAACATTCATTCATTTAGTACATCTGTGTTGTGCTCAAGTGAAAAACAAGTGAATAAAAAAAACATAATCCAAGCAAAAAGAGCATAGAGAAAGGTCTCAGCCAAACCAGTTGGGGATTTAATGTCTGGAAATTAATGTCTGGAAAAAGCATATTCCCTGCTAAAATGAAAATATACAATTGTACTAGATATCACTGTACTGTGGCAAAAACTGTGTAACTCTGTGCAATTGGCAGTGAGCTAAGGCCCACCAGCAGTTACTGTTGCTGTCAAGTTTTCAATTCTCCCATGGCATAGATAACAGTACAGATTTACCACTTAATCAATGTTGAAACTCTGGGTCTTCTATTTCACTCACACGTAAATAGAGACAGACTTCATATTTCAAGGCCAGGGGCTGTGGATTTTGTTTCAAAGTTTTGGCTCAAATTACGACATGGTAAATTTTAGCAGATGTAAAAAAAAACTAAAAAAACATGAGCTAACCCTGAAAGTAACTCTGTGAGCGCACATAAACCACTTCTTCTAGAAGAATTGATTTATTTTAAATGTATGATATATCTTAAATATGTACATGATGTCTGTATTCATAATATTATGGCAAAATAATGAGTCAGCATCCTCACCAACTGATGATTCCTGCAGAAGACATGACTATAATTTCAATGTAGAACTAGGCTTGGTATTATAAATAAAAATGAAATGAATCTGTTAATTGTTTGACCAAAGCTCTTATATGGTTTGGGTGCTTGCTTAGAAAAACATACTGAAACAAGCATAATTAAATTTATGTTTTAATGTTATGGCTGTCTAAGGCAAGTTTGTGTCCCATGTCCCAAATTATACAAGTGTAGGTGTCATTTTCTTTCTTAACTACCCAGGGTCCATTGGTTTGGGTGTTTTTTGGCACGTCAATCAATATGATGATTGATACTGTTGATTGATTTTAAGGTATCACCTAAATATTTCATTAAATTTAAACAATTCGGTAAAATATTAACATTTTATCTTAATATTAAGTTAAAATATAACTGCATGGGTTGGGAAAAGGTGTAATCCGATAGTATTATTTGTTTTAAAACATGCAAAACCACTGGTTTGATACTTAAAGTAACACAAACATCTAATAGAGGTCATTGAGGAAACATAATTGCTCTTTGCTTTTCTCCTGGTCAATCACATGGTCTGATTCACAACAACACATGACTTAAATACTCTCCACAGGTGTCCTCTTAGATCACCAGTTCAAAGGAAACGCCTCAAAATACTTCCTACTTCTCAGCAGACACTGTGGGGGGAAGAAATGTAAGATAAAATAAAATAAAATAAATATTTTGGCCAAATTAATGTATTAATTTTTTGATATTTTAATTTTCTTACAAAATGTATGTAATTTGTAGCCTTATCAGTGAGAACAGACTCTTATCGCCTATACTGCAGTCAGCCACCAGGGGCGATTGAGATATTTTGGCCTCATATTTGTGGGCCTTTCATGTTGTCCATCACTAGGTGTGACTCTAATATGCAGTGTTGTGATTGGTGGAAAATGCATGCAGCAAAAAGGCCTTTTGAATTGATTCTCAGGCAGGCTGAATGGCACCCTCGAAGAGCCTGAAGCGGAAAGTTGATGCAGAAAACTGCAGCTTTAATGAAGAATGAAATGATAACTATATATTCATCATGCCAACATTCAGATATGCTATACCTTTATGCCTCATTTGCAATGAAGCTGTCGCTGTTGCAAAAGAATACAATCTGAGGCGTCACCATGAGACTAAGCATGCAACTTTCTAGGAGTCATATCCTGAGCAGTCAGAGGCCCGTCAAAGAAAAATTGCCACTTTGAAATCTGGATATTCCCGTGCCAGCGGAATTATGAACCGAACTGTAACTGAACAAGAGACGACAACAAGAGCATCTCTGCAGGCTGTCTGGGTGCTCTCCAAACATAACAAGCCTTTTACTGATGCTGTGTTTTTTAAGGAGTGCATGGTCACTGTTTTGTAGGAGCTTGCCACCAACAAATCTATCGACAGGATAATTGAGTCTGTTAAACAAATACCTCTGTCTGCTAAAATTGCTGCCTGCCGTGTCCACGTTTTGGCAGAGGATGTCCAGCAACTTGTAATTGATGGAGTCAAGAAGAATGGCCAAACAGGCCAAACACATATCACTGGCTATTGATGAGTCCACTGACAATACTGACATTTCCCAGTTGTGCGTTTTTGTCAGATATTTTATTGGAAAAGAGGAGCTGCTGGCATTGATTCCACAGGAGGGCAATACCACTGGTGACGTCTTCGGAAAGGTGGAGGAGCTATTTAAAAAGCAAGGATTGTCATTGGAAAAAATCAACTCGATTGTCACGGATGGTGCTCCTGCCATGATGGCAGAAAACAGGGGTCTGGTGAGCAGAATTCAGACTGTCGCTCCCAAAATGAATGCACTTCACTGTCTCATTCACCAAAGTGTACTGTGTGCAAAACTAAATGGGGCTCTCAAAGAGGTTATGGACAAAGCAATGAAAATAGTTCCCTTCATCAGAGGGAATTCAAGTACACAGCACCGCCTGCTCTGCAAACTTGTGCTGGAATCTCAAGCTATACTCATGATGACCTCTTACTCCACAATGATGTGCGCTGAAGCGCTTCGTTGAACTCAAGAGATCAAGTTGTGGATTTTTTGAAGCAAAGTAAATCAAAATCAGCAGCTGACCATCTGCGCATCATGCAAGACGGAGAATACATGTGCAACGTTGCATTTTTAACTGATATATTTTCCCATTTGAACGCACTCAATAACTCCAGGGGAAAGACAAATCTGCAGTGGATACGGTGGAAAAACTTGATGCCTTTGGGAACAAACTTAATCTGTTTCATGCAGATTTGTTGTCAGGGTAGAGTAGAACCTTTACACTGATAAAGAATGAAGGAATAGCCATTCATTAGTCCTGCTATCAACACTATCAAGCATATGAAAGGAAGGTTAGGCCATATGGTATTAGTTTCAGTGCCCAAAGGCTAACATCTGTATGCAGACATTGTCCACATCCAGACAAGACACTAATGCTTCCTTTTTCAAAACTGAGATAAGTCTTTTCACAGAATTGCTATTTCAATGAGAGGCAGTCAGACATAAAGAAAATGACTGGCAACACTGCAGGGCAAACTGTGACTGTTTATGTTAGCATCTGGCTGAGTGAGTGAGTGAGTGTGTGTGTGCATGTGTGTGTGTGTGATGGTCAGCTACTGATGCCCAGTGAGCCACAGGCAGAGAGTGCACATTCCTATAAATTGGAACAGTTGAGATGTTGTGCAGGAAGTCATGGTGGGAAATATATGATTATGGACGATGTGATTACAGCTAAATGGCACCTGGTAAAACAAGGAGGTGAAAAAAACCTTCCTTCTTATTACAAATTTTCTCACAATGCAAAATATCCGTCTAGTTTTATTACTACTGGTTTGCCCTGGTCCACATTATTATCAAGCGTTCAAGTGGATTTATTATACAAAAAATAACTACGCCAAAAATGTAATTTAACTAACTCATGGGATTGAGCGTGTTGATTAACTCACTAACTCCAACTAATTTGATTTGATTATTTGAAGATTAGATGTAAAGATTCGGAAAAAAAACTGGGTGTTACGACCCCCTTTACTCAAAAGGAGGACCAACAGAAATGAGTCAGGGTTTGCCAAAAAAAGGATATACTTAAATTTATTCAACAAAACATGTACATGAAATAATCAATCAACCTAAATAATCTAAACCAAACATCCTAAAGAACAAAAATAAACAAGGCTGATGGGCCAAAATGAAGAAAAGCAGAGCAGCCACCCAGGCCAACCTGCACATAGGGCTGTCGGAACCTGGGCACTAACCCCCTACCCTAAACAAGAAAACACATTCTTACCTATCATAGAAATAAAGCAGCGAAAACAGGACTAACAAACAACTAAACAAAACTACTTAAAGTCAGCCGCCTGACTGACTGCAGGTTCCCAGGCCAGGAGGTGGAAGAGAGAGAGAGAGAGAGAGAGAGGCAGGTTTCTTGCCCTCCATTTACTGGCTGTTCCCTCCATCAGTGCAAATCAAGAACACCTGAATAAGGAAGTAACAGGACAATATGAGACATGATGTGAACAGCCTCTAACCAATAGGGAGGAGCATGTAACACTGGGCTAAATTCAAATGATGAAAAAGTTGTTCCAAGTGTTCCAACAGCACTTAAGAAACTATGTTTCAAATTGATATAACACCTAGACACATTTTAATTTCCAACCACACTACTAGTATTGACTGACTAACCTCTTTGTGAACACATCCCTTAATGTGCATTGCCTTAACCTGCGACTCATAAATAATGGCAAACATGGATTTTTTTAATATGAAAAAAACCCACAAGATTGCACAAGAATCATTAGATGTCAAAAATAAATGGCATGTTTACCAGGTAGACAAAAAAAGAAAATACTGCACATTAGTGTTAAAGATGACAATCTTAAATAAGCCATTAACCCTCACTGACAGATGTTACATAAAAAAATGACCCACAGCCTACAGTTCCTGACCATTAAAATCTCTGTACTTCCTGGTGGTGGTTTTGTGGACTGAAAGCACTCTGTTCTTTGAAAGCCTCCTCCTTTCCACCTCATTACACTAGCATGTGAAACCTTTGAATTAATCGTTCATTATTTATAGTTCGGCAAGAAGCCATCCCTCATGGTGTTATGGGAAAATGGTTAAGAGTGAAATGTAAAAGATGTAGGTTAAGGACTTGTGCAGGCAGCCTCTGCCAGGCATGGCAGCCTTTGATTGGGCAGAATGGCATGAGCTGTGTTTATGTGTGTATGTGCGTACTAAAGCTCTCCAAATGAAAACTACTGTGGCAAGTTATGTGTTAAAGTGAATGACCCAGCATGACCCCTGCCTATACGTGTACGTGTATGAGGATAGGAAAATGTGACAAGAAATCAAACATGACCACATATGCAGTTCACAGTCAGACAGTGGTAGAGAAAGTCCATTCTGTCCATTTCTTATCAGCTGTAGTAGTTAATGAAGCTACAGTGGCATCATGCATTGGATGAAAAGGCTTCTCAGGCAGACTTTTGGATGTTTCAAGCTGACTTGCCCCACATGATATTGTGCTAAAAGACTAAGGTTAGCTGCATGTCTCAGTCAGAAAATCAGTATCCACACCATGATCCATGTAGAGGACAAGGACATTAAAATAATAATAGGACTACAGTGTTGGCCTTGGTATAACAAGTAAGCCATAGTAGGTAAAAGGAGCATCAGAGCAGTATTTCACTCTCATTTCATTTCTCATATAGACTTGTTAGCTGCTTGGCATCCTTGTACAAGCACGATTTATACTTTTATTTTATTGCAATTGGAAATGGTCAATTGATAAGCAAGACATCTCATCATTTAGCAGAAATTTGACAAGTTTTTTTCCATGAAACTGCAGCATGGGTATGAAACTGATACATCAGGTGTCATCCCACAGTTAAAACTGTGGCGAGGACAGTTGTTTATGTGCCGGATAACATGGCTATGACAGCATATCAATCCCTAACATTCCAGCCAAGGACACCAAGAAAAATGTCAGATGATGCAGCCTGGGATTTTCACCATAACAGTGGTGGACCATCCTGTTTAAACCACTGCCCAGTGCCACTTCAAGTATGACTATTAATCCTCAAACAGCCGCACACAGGCAGCAGAGATGAACCACTGTGACCTCATTTTTAAAGAGTAAAAGGTGATGTGACAATGTATTTGTGGACAGAAGAAAAGATCAGGACATCTTGACCTTGATGTTACATCAATGACCAGCTTTCTGTGCAGTATGTAAACTTACTGCATATATTTACAATAAAATAATATACATATAAGATTGAATCATTACAACCTTTTCTTTTAAAAGTTGAATATTCCTCAGCGGGAAGTGTCTATATAAACATATCGGCATCTACTCTGCATCACAGCAGAACTGCAACCACAGCAACAAACACAAATCTGACAATACATGAAATGTTTTCCTGCCCTCTAAATCTAAATTAATGTCAGCCGGTGGTTGGTTAATTGTATTGGTAAAAGAATACACACATAATACAGGGGGTTATCTCAACAACACAGACCAGTGTGACTCACATCTCCACCGTTAGTCCACACATGAGAGAGGAAAGATAAGTCTAACCTACAAACAGAGTAGTAAGACTGATAAAACATTAATCAGACCACCACTATAGTTTGTGGACCAATCACTGGCCTTCCTTTGCTCTTAATCTCTTCCTTCTCCACTATCCATTTCCTCTGTTGCATGCTTACATCCCACTGCCTCCTCTTCCATCCCACTTGCATTCAGCTGCGAATGGTAGATGGAAGCTTATACCTGCTGACCTACATAGCCGCTGTCTGTGCAGGCCTGAAGAGAGGACGCTGCTTCTATCATGTTGAGTGATGTCGAGGACATTGTTCATTCTTTGACAAGCCTTTTACCTGGGCTCAATCAAATGCATACTGTATGGTAACAGGAGTGTCAAAGATTTGGCCAACAATGAGTCTGAAGTAGCTAGGATCTATGCTAGATACTCCAGACTCATCTGACTTTGTCATGTTTACACCTCACCTCATTAAAGGATAATAGTCAGATAGACAGACCAGTTATCCACATGCACTGTGACACATTTTATGACAGTGTAGCTGTTGTAAGACAGCTGGAAATATTGACCTATACATCTTATTGACTCTCATAAGGGGTGCAGCTATCTCCTAGAAGTGTGTAAAAACTATGTCCTGTGCCATTTATGGACAGAAAGCCAGTGCTCACTTGTTTCCATTTGATACGATGTTCCCCAGCTACAACTGTTGACATAGCTACTGTATATCATACATATATTGAGTCCTACAAGACATGTCTTCAGTAATGGCACAGTGTAAACATAGTGTAAAGATTCAGAATGCAGTCTGGAATGTGGAATCTGCAATCCTACATTACATAGACACTATTTAACATACTATATAAAATATTTCAGTAGTGTGAATAAATGCTGAAGAATACAAAGAAAAACAGTTGCATGGACATTTAGAACAGACACTCAGTGGTTAAACATATACAGGGAAGTACAGCTCTATTGATCTAACAAGCAGTAATTTAATTTAGGCACGGGTCCAAAATAATAATAGAGTCACTCAGCACAGACTGATGAGTAAGTAGCAAATTCATCCAGCTCCAAAGAAAACACCCGATTCTGCAGCACTTGTAATAGGTTGGAAATGTTATATGTTGCATTTTTTATTTAAACAGACACCCCCTAATTTTATGTAAATGAATGAACTATTCTGACACTGTTCACACATTCTTGACAGTAAATTAATACTCCAACATGACAGCAGAAGGCTCGTTGGTGCCACCGTGGATCCAACAGAGAGACTACATGCACATGCTCGGCTCAGTAAGCTCAGAAGTAAACGAGCACGGCCTGAGCAAAACGCTAATCTCCTCTGGGTGAAGAGGAATGAGAGGTGGCAGAACTAACCTGGGGACCGGCCAACACCCTAGAGTTGAGCGGTGGACAGCGGGGGGGGGTAGTACCAGGACGCTGGAGCTACCGTCGAGCCCCTTGGAGGTGTTTCATGGGCTCAAATCCGACAAAACACCGATGAAGGAGGGCGCCCATTTGAAAACCTGCTGAAGCCACTCAACTCAGGCCCAGGTTGGACAGAGGTGCATGGACGAGGGAAGGAGAAGGAGCGATGCCACTGGCTAACTGTTGGCGCAGGCGCAAGCACCTGCAAAAAGGTTAGCCAGGTGCGATAACCACCATTCGTATTTTGCATATGCATATAAAAGTGCATTGAAGGACAGTAAAACTGAAATGTCTTTGAAAGAAAATGTCACTGATCAAAAATAAGATCATTCCACACAGACACAGGCACGATTTCTGGTTCGTGCCAACCACTGCTAGAATGAAATAGGATTCATGAGAGCATGAAACAAAGCATCTCCTTTTATTCATTGCATTCTGGTAAAATAAATGATAAAACAAATGGCATATGTAATTTTTGTTCCGTTAAACATTTGAGTAGTATAATCGCAGACAGAAAGCTGACAGATCTGACCCCATATGACTTTTGATTGGTCTCCTGACTTCAGAGTCTCTTGTATACATGAAATTCTAAATATATCCTGTCTTCTCTCTCCGCTAAACAGCTTCTGAGCTACTGTGACCTGCTAGGCAGTGGTGGGTCAGGGTGTGAAAGGATGACATGCGTGCAGTGGAGATGCTCTCAACAGCGTATTATATCTGCTGCACAGAGTTCGAGGCTCAGTCGCTGACTCATTCCAGTCCACATGACTTCACATACTGATGCTCACTGATAACGTACCGGGATTAGGACCACCGTGTGTTGATATTTGAGTGTGTACATGAGTGTGTGTGTGTGTGTGTGTGTGGGTGCAAGTGCTGTTCTCAGGCCTAAGATAAGTGGAAAAGCCACAGATAGGCACACCCCATAGGGTCACTGAGTTCAGCCAGTGGCACCCACCAGCAGCTTTACGACTGGATTCCATTGGATGTCTGTGGAACTGGTTGCCAATCTCTGGGGTTGGGACCTGCCTAAGGGGTGGTAGCATCAATTTATAGGATCACAAGATGTTGGCCTGATCAAAAAAATAAAAATAAAATTCTTCTATTCAAATACTTTATCTAGACTTTTTTTTTTACGTTGCCCTTTATTTTGTTCTTTTTTGCAAGTAGAGCTTTTTTAAGTTCATTAGAGAAAGTGTAATCCACTGGACTATGGTCAGTGAAACATTTGACAGTTGGTCAACTTTTGGAGATTGCACCATGACTAAAAGCTTTAAATCACTGAAGAAAGAGAAAAAAATTAATAGATAAATGAATGATTTAGGTAGTAAAATACAGAAGTTAGAAATAGATATTTGAAATGTTCTAAAATTAAAATCTTCTGCATAAATGTGTAGACGTCCTGTGGGAGTTCTAAACCTCTTTTAATGGTATTGAAGTATAAAAGGAAAATCAAACTTTTCTCCCTGGTTGCTTTGGCTCTATGGCTCTCTAATTATCCCCAACACCTGTAGACTCTGGGAGACTTCGAGGAAGGATGTCGGGTCGCAATCAGTCGTAAATCCTTAAATGACCGATCAGCATTCATTACCAGAACGCTCACGGTTTGTGGGCAAAATTGCTGTCCTTGTAAGACAAACAAAATAACTTTGGTGTGTATTCATTTCACTTCTAATATATATTCGATAGTATATTTGCAGAAACAAAAATAGAATTTGGGCTTCTTTGTCTAGAAGTAAGTGAAAATAATTATTTTAGCCGTTTAGCGCCATTCACTCCCATTAATTTAGGACTCCTTTGCGAACACCTTCAAGGTGAATTGCAGCCGATTTTGGTACAATACAGATAATAGGGAGTGAACAGGCTCTATGTAGAACGGCTGTGACGAAACATCAAAATTTGCAACGCCGCCACGCCAGATAGGCCTGAAATTCTAGTCAACTGTTCCACTTCCCAGGGCCCATCTTTCCACAAAATTTCACTGAAATCCATTCAAAACTTTTTGAGTTATTCTGCTTACAAGCAAACAAACAAACAAATGGCACTGATGACATCACCTCCTCAAACTCTCGTTGGCGAATGTAAAAAAGTTGGTCATAAAGATGACTAGTAATAGCCTACCCCAATCATAACAGCTTTTAGATCAATTTCTTACTACTCAGCATGCAAAGAAAGTACACACACACACTCAAATGCACACATAACTACCAATTCACTTCAAGGGGATTGACTGAAGCTAGCTGACAAAGTAACAGCCATCATTGTCTGCTTGTAAACCACGAGGGCCAGAGCAATCACCACCCTTGAACACATCATTTCCTAGTACTCATTGCACACATACACACACAAATACATACACACATACAGAATACACAGTCAAGCATACACTAATACACACTCCCGCATAATCCATTTCTACAGATGGAAAAATTGCAGGGAGGGAAATGCACAGTGGCACAGCCGTCTGAAGCAGAGGAAACCAAGAGGCGTAGCTAGAAGGATAAAAGAAAGATTTTGGAAAAACAAAGCCAAATAATTCATAATGCATTGTAGCATCCTGCATAACTGCACAATCAGGATAACTGCCTTACTGGAGCATTACAAAAGAGACGAGACAGTGGCTTACATGGCTGAAAGAAGGGAAGGACCTAGTTTTTGCTGTTGGCATTTTAGGTGAAGGAGGTCATGCTATCTTTAACTATACAATATAAACAGTTCAAGCAACTGACCGATGCATAGTTTCATGATAACACAACTGCCTAATCTGCACAACTGAATTATAGGATAATCCCTTTAGAATTACATGAGCCCTTTGTTAACCAATTAGAAATCTGGGTTTAACTGTTGCCATTAGAGGGATCCTCCATTTTGTTGCAGTAAATTTCACAAGAAATATGTGCAGCCCATCTATATTTCAGCAGCCTCCTCCTCTTCCTGCATCTCACAGATTACTTAGGGAGTTGTTGTTTTTTTAACACACAGGGGGTTTAAAAGGAACTTGTGTCTTGCTTAATTAGAGCTAGACTGGCAGCACTGTAAATGCTGCACAACCAAGAACCCTGCAAAGCTGCTGAAGCTCCTCCAAAAAAAATAAAAAGAAGCAAGGCAAGCAGTCACACAATAAACCCCCATGGAGTACATAAAGCTAACAAGCCTATACGCTGCACATTTAGCCTCTCCTTACACTGATGGTTAGCTACATTTAACCCAGCTACAAGTCAGTCCTCCTACCTGTACATTGTATTGACACGGATTCATCTATTCAATCTTGCTATTAGACCACAAGCTTTATATTACTTTATATAAAGCTTATGACTTCATACGTGCACAATAAAGTTGTAAATTGTGATTTGATGTTCAAGATTTCACATTGGTCACAAATATAGACCCAATATATTGGGCACACTAGATGTGCATTAGCCTGCTGCTGTTGTTCTGACAGGTTACACAGAGTTAACATGCCATACACATCAGAGTGGATCTCGTTTTTTATATCAGTGAAGTCCCTGCGTCCCTCTTTTTTTGTGTGTAATTTCCTGTAGTTTCATGCCCAGGCATCAAAGAGAGCACAGCTGTGTCATTGGATGAACGCTTTATAATCTATCCATCCAGTGCATCTGTGTGCTCTTCCTTTTGCTAGGTCATTATCCACCCGCTATAATATGTTCATCTGTGTGCGTGTGCGTGCGTGCATGTGCGCGCGATTGTTTAAGTCTTGCTGCATATGCGCGCTCTCTCGTGTCCGTGTACGCTCTCAAGCAGGAATAAGGCTAAAAAAAAAATGCAACACACATGCTGACAAAGACACGCACAGAAGACGACATGAGAAGATAATGAAGGAATTTTTTTATGCCTGAAGTTGTGTTGGGTTCCTGGCAAAAGGCAATATCAAGACATCACATTACGGACGCGAATATGTGTGATGGTGAAGTTTCCAAGCAGTGCTAAATTTAGGTCAGGTCGCTGGTTCCGACTGACGCGGTGTGAGGGAAGAAAAGATGAGGAAAGAAGGCAAGACAGTGAGAAAAGGAGTAGAGCTGCACAGGAGTTCCCTATAAAACACAACACCGTCATCCCAGAATACGGGTATTAATACCGTTCCAACACATTTGTCTACAAAACATCTCTGCGTTTACATTACAATACTACTTTAGCTGATGGGAGGTATCTCGCAAAATTGACTCTGGGAATTGAATCGTACATTTTTTATAGAGGCACAAACAAAATGTCATGATTATTGTCTTGGCTCATATCAATCAATGTCGATTGACTGATCAAATCAGAAAGCCATCTACCCTTTTATTAGCTTCGCAATAAGATGCTATCTGTCTTCTGTAATGCAGATCAAAAGAATTTCACTCATTTGGTCAGAAAAAATGAGATTCCAAGCACTTGTCGGTCAATAGGAGAGTAGGCGCACAGTTGTCCGAAGCTTAGTAACTCTGATGAATTATTGTGTCATGTTTATTTACATCAAAATTTGCCATTAGTGGCCTTTAGTGCTATGGATTGTTTTTACTTAATGCCTCCCATGAACAGTGAATATCTAATCATAGCTTAGCCACCATCACTATAAGTATGGCAGGCCTGTCAAACCTTTGATTTCTCCACGTCAGAGTTTGCATTTCCAAACCAAAGTCAGAAGAGAGAGAGTGTGGGGAATGGAATAAACAATGTGTTTACTTGATCAAAGCTGTAAATGACCTCATGTCCGAAGCTTTAACAAAGAAAAGGTTTTTAAGTCGTCTCCATTGTAACCAGACCCCCTGCATTTTTTTTTAAGGTCTGAGTGTATTTCTGTCAACTTTAGTGAAATTCAATCTGCACAGACAGCTGTTGTCCCTGCTGCATGTTGGTTTTTATCTTACTAATGGTATCTACAAACATTGATCAGCTCTCAGTTTGTCTGTAAACATAGATTAGCCACACTCACTTCTGGGAAATAAAATCAATGAATCAATAAATAAAATTTAAAAAAAAACACTGAGTAGATTTCTTACTGTGGGGCTGCCATTAAAAGTATTTTGGTTCAGTAAATATCTGCTGTCACTCATGCTGATGAAGGCAGTTAGGCAGGCTGCTGTCCTCTCGGCTTCTCTTTCACAAAGATAACGCTTCACACTTTTGGTGTGTATGATTGGTATGAAGTGATAAACATTTCATGTCTCCTGAGTGGCTGTGTTTGATGCTCCTTTACCCACTGAGCATTTTTAACACTAACATATTACTAAGGGCTTGTTCGTGTCAAACAAGACAACAATAGATAAAGTTTTTAAAAAAAATGTTTTTAATGTATTTTGGTTTCTGAACTGTCAGTGAAAACTCTCAATCAAATTCAGAACTAAATGATCAAAGCAACAATTTCTGTGTATCAACACTCGGCAAATCGGTCAACCGCCCTACCATGAATAAGAATACAGTGCGATGTATGCCAAATACATTTACTCCTTCTTTTCTTCTTGGTAAACGTGAAAATATCCTGAAACTTTGAAGTATTTAAGATTTCTAAAAAAAGAAAAAGCTGCTCCAAATGGTCAGAAAGACATAACATACTGATAATATATTATCGTATAATATTTTTTCTTTTTATTCATCTTTTCACTGCAATATCGCAAATAATATGTTTCTTTTCATGTCAGTCTTTTGGCATGATATATCGTAGCCTATATGTGCAGCCACCAAGTTCATTAAGATTCTTGCAAGTTTCTCAATTTAAAACAAGTCACCTGGAAATATTAACAAATCAGCCACTGACAGCATTTTCAACATACTGATAGAGCTAAAATTAGCTTAATTTGCTTGAAAGAGTGAAAATAAATCAGTGGCAGTTGTGATTTCAGCAAAAAAACAACAACAAATTAACAGTTGCTGGCTAGAAATGAGAAGTCTGCTTTTGTCTACCACTGTCTCAAAAATCAAGGGCCCATTTCTTCAAAAATGACAATGAATTTTGAGCGGTACATGTGACTTTGTAAACTACACATGTACTTCGAGGAACAGAAAACAGTAACCGAAGCAGGGCTTATAAAAACAGTCAATTGTAATCAAATGAAACTACTGAATGAGCCATGCAGTAAAGAAGGTCTAAAGGTCAGACTGAGGGATTCAGTTGGCCAAATACACAAAGTTAAGCTTGGGCCACTGATGCACATTGTTTTATACCTATGTTCAAATGTCAGATGGAGGATACAGTGTATATGGTGGAGAGGATGCTATCATGTAAGTCTCAGCAGGATAGCAATCTCCATCTTCAACCTCTCAGTTTCTTTTGAAGTCTCCCCATGAGGGTGTGGGAGCTGGGGCTTGGTAGTGAATCAAGCTGAGCCATAATGAATGTCCTCATTCAGGTCTGCTTTGATGAAATTCCACCTCTCAAATCACCAAACAAAACAGTTAGACGTTGCTGACAATTGTTATGAAAGCTATGCTGGGAATGTGATGGAGAGTGTTGAGCGACTTACAGGATCTCTTCAGGATAAATTACTCTGCTTCTTCCTTTTTACTTCATGTTGCCTTCCTTCCCACTTCCTCTGTGATCACTGAGTAGCAAGAAATGTGACGAGAGCATCTACGTTTGTGCTAATGTAAGTCCAAGTCTTCACTCCTGAATGGTTGTTATGCCTCCACAATACAGCTCTTTGCATCTACAAGAACAAAATGCACCCAGAGGGGAATTAAAACAAATGAGACATATTTATTATTGTAATCCTGAAGTGGGACCTGGCGTTAGAAATGCACACGTGCAGCAATTAAGATGTTTAGGAGCTCTGTAGAGTAATTTACCCAGTGTGAGCCTTGTCCATTCAACGGTACATTAAATACATCAAACACATTCAAACATCATAAATCACCCTGAACTGGTGTTCACTGTAGAACAATAACCATGTTAACAAAGTTGACACAATGAATACAGAACAAGCTGCAATCTTGCCTATCTCACAATTCTTTGAAAACTCATTGTCAATGTGCTGCATGAAGCTATGGAAATGAGCAAAATGACTTTTTCACACTTCGTATGAGACGTGGTGCAGCGGCACTGTCGGCATCCTTTGTAGAGGTTTAGGGCCCATCTGGAAGCCTGTAGTGTTCACAGGTATAGAAAAGACTGCCAGGAGTATCAAAAGAAGTAAGTAATTATTATTATAGAGAGGGATCTCATAGACAAAGCATGCAAAAGACTTCCACTGGCACTTAAGCCCCTTTTCCACTGCGTAGTACCAGCTCTACTCGACTCAGTTCGACTCTGCTTGGTTTTCTCCCGGTCTTTTTCCTTTGCCGATGGTACCTCCTCAGGGTAGATGGGGGCAGCGCGAAACTGCCGTGGCGTAGTCTTTTTAACGCGACACACACCTCTCCTGATCCTCTCATCAGCTGTTTAAGACAGGAACACTACCAGGTACTTTATACCTAGTAGAAACACAAAAAAGTCGAGTCGAGCTGGTACTGTGCAGTGGAAAAGGGGCTTTAGTTGTTAATAGCAGCAAGTGTTGCTCTTGTGTGTCTATTTGCAATGGAAGTTTTGGCGTCACTAAGGTCAGAATCTATTCATTCATTGCCTTAAAAAAGTAATTAATTAATTAATTCTCATCTTAGCATATTCTTTAATACTGACTAAAACTCAAAGTACTCCCAGTCTGTGTCTATTCCTTTATGGCCTGTCTCAAAGGGCAGAGTGTTCTCTGTGACATAGTGGATATGAAACAAATGAGAGTGACACTGGTTTTCTTTTGCATCGATAAAACTTTGCCGAGTCATGGTCCTAAAGCACAGCTCCAAAAAGCGCTTTGGGGGCAGGGCGCAGACACAGCAATTGGCTTTCTAAGGCTGCCATTACAAACAGGTATCACTTCAAACTGGAATTAGGGTCCATCTGGTTGCTGCAGCAGATTTCTAGAGACACAGGGAATTCTTTTAACACAAGCAGTCTCACGCCCCTTTTTGCCAACATAAAGGACAAGCATGCATGTTAACCACCACACACACACACACACACACACACACACATACTTCCATATAAATAGTGCAACTCCTTCAGGCCGGAGGGTGTGTGACAGAGCTGTAAGGTCCAGTCCTGTGTTGGGCAGCAACAGGGGCAGATGCAGCGTTCCGCAGCCTGAGGGCATCGCTGAGCATTCAAGCTTCACTAGGCCCCTCTTCATCGGTTCCCTCTGATGTCTAAGCCCATGACCTACAGCACACATACAGTAAACACTCTTTGCAGCAGGGAGCCGGTCACGTCTTTCCAGTCCTTGGGACAATAGGGGAATTGGGATAGAAGTACCAACGTTGAACGTAGACACACACACACACACATAGACCTGTAGAGGAAGTGGATTACAGTGTCTCCTCTACAAAGTCTGATACTATGGGAGTATTTGATTTGTAAGGTTAAACTGTAATTTCACAACTAGTTTACAAATTTACAAATTACTTATTAGATTATTTTAAACATGATGCAACTCCTGCAGTATATACAGTGTGTGTAACATGCATATAGTGGATTTGTCATTCTACGGCTTGAAAAGATCACACACACACACACACACATTATATCTTCCTATAGTTCTACAAATTGCTTGATGTTCATCTCACCTCCCAAGTCTCTTTCTTTCGCTCAATCTCTCCCTGTCTTTCTCTCCTCTCTCTTCCCCCCCCCACACACACACTCAAACACACAGACAAAAACACACCCATACAATATGCACACATCATTTTGTTACTGACATGCCAAGTCATGCAGAAAACGCAAGGGAATGTTTGTTTTTTTCTTCTTCTTAATCCTGGGACAAAAACAGCAAAATGCAATAACCTGGGACAAAAGTGCTGACATCTGAAGATGAGTCTGGCATTCAGACAGACTCCTCGGCTGCAGCTGAAATGAACAAAAGCGACAGACTGAGAGAAAGCAAGACCCCCCTACACAGGCAGATATACTGGCACTCCATCTGTGGACATCTCTCCTTTCACTAGTCTCTGGACTTCTGATCCTCTTATTGTCTCTCTTCTTTTCCTCTCATCTCCCGCATTCATCCCTTTTCTGATCCCAGAACATTACATATCTTTCATCCCTTCCGAGGTCACCAACACCTCTAGGCTGTAGCTCATCTGTCAATGCCCCTTTCTCCCATGGTCACCTGTCCTGCAGCAACTTCTAAAATCTCATCTATTTCACATACAAACACACACACACACTTCTCTTTATCTTTCCTCTCCTTTCCTCTATCCGAACCTTGTTTGCATGCTCCCTCTGTCCCTCTGCTCCCTGACTGGCAAGATCGACCAAGTCATTTGGTTAAAATGACCAATGATACTCCTATAGGGCCAAAAAGACGCTTCAATTACAGATAAGACATTCTCACCCTTGCATCTCAAACACTATTAACCACAGAGGGAGAGTCATAGGGATGTTGGCCGGCAGCACAGGAGGTCAGTCTTGAAGGTTGAGGATGTAGCACCAATAGAGAACACATAATACAGTGTGCATAGCAAAGGAGTGGTAGGTTTTCTTCTTCTGGTCAATGTACGACTTCCTCTGACTCTTATGTAATTCTGACTGTGCAAGCAACGAAGGCTGGATCCTCGTAGACAATGAGAGCAGTTCAGTGCAGAGCCATAGGGACTGAAATAGTTAGTCGTGTGTTCATTATCACTATTCTCTTTTAAGTACTCACTCTGTATCCATACACATTAAACAGGAGCCAACCTTTGTGTGTGTGTGTGTGTGTGTGTGTGTGTGAAAGGTCAAGAGAAAATGAGAGGCATAAAGAGAGAGGCAGAATATTAAGGGAATAAGGTTGTGGGATTGTGATAACTTCAAAGGTTATTACTGCAGGCTGAAGCCATGCTCTGGCATCCCTCAAGCTCTGATCATTATGTAAAGCTGTTGTGCTCCGTACTGGCACTGCATACATTACAGGGTGGATAACCAGGGAGTGTGCAAGCAAGCATATACAGACCAATACATTGACTCAGCTTCTACAACATCAGCTCCAAAAAAGTTGGGACATTATGTCAAATGTCAACATAAACAGAATGCAATGATTTGCAAATCATGTCATCACTGTAGACACTGTAGTAATTCTGTGCTGAGCGACGAACTGTGTTTACTGACGAGGCTTTTCGCAATGGGATCCCGAGCCCATATTGAGGGTACAGATTTTTATCTTTGTACTCTTTTCACTTGAATTGAATGTCAACAAGGATTAGGAAACGATCACATCCCGTTTTACAGAACATCCCAACGTTTTCTTTAATTAGGTTTGTAAGTCTGTCACAATTTTTGAAGGAACACACATCCCATTGTCTCAAAAGGACAAATAAAGAGAACTTTTTTTTTCTAACCTCATCTTGAGATATGATGTGGACAGGAATGAGAGATTTCACACTGCCATCAGTGATATTTACACATGAAGCAATGACCATGACCATTGACCAATGTTCATCATGAAGATTATTATGGTAATCACAACAAGTACTACACATCCGCTGCAAACAGTTGTGTAATTTATTTTGGTTATGGAGTTTTGTTAAGTCTGAGAAAATAATGATTATATTAAGGTTATCTCAGTGTTAGTTAGTAGATATGCCCCCCCTCCTCAAAATAGGGGGTATATTAGGTATAAATGAGGTCATGGTTGGGTTGGAAGTTAATGCCTCTTAAAGTCGGTTTAGCCACCAGTTTTCTGCAGAATTGAGTTTAAAATGTTTAGGATTTATACTTTATTGTATATAAACTGATATAATTACTCTTTTGATTAAAACACCATGTGATGAAATTATCTTTTTTTTTTTGGTTGCTTGCTTGCTGCAACTAATGATTACTTTTATTATCCACTAATCTGTAGATAAAATGTCACATGCTTTTTGGGAGTGCCAGCCCTAAAGACCAAAATGACTAATTGCTGCCTTCAATGGTGAATAAATGTAATTACAACCCCAGATATGATCAACCCAATCCATAATGATTATCATTTGTTCATAAAGCGCAGGGTGACATCCTCAAGTGACTTGTTCAGCTATTATTTCATGAGGCAAAGAAGATCTAGGTAGTGTCTAACAGTTTTTCTCAAAATATGACTTAAACAACAGTTGGAATATCAAAATGATTAATTTTATGTAGATCAACTAACGGACTAATTCCCTCAGCTTCTGTACTTTGCATCAGGATAGTTGTTGACTGGAAGTCATACCTAGATTCTTTATACTTACAGTCCTACCAAAATACTCGAATTACAATATACCTCTTAGGCATACAGGTCCAACACCGTTAAGCGAGACTGATCTATGGTACATGTTCAAAGTGTAAGCATCCTGACAGTCTTTAGAAGTTTTGGTCTACATATTATCACCTCTACCAATAGAGTTTTGCTGATAGGATGATTATTAGCTAATGAGGGGAACCCGAGCTCAGGGGGCCTAGCCACCACTTTTAATTTTCGTCTACACATTCTAATCCGAAGTCTGCATTGAACTTGAAAACAAGCCATCTGTTCCTGTCCTTACCTGGCCTACATTAGCCTGAATACACACAAACTCTAGCTCTGCTGCAAGAAAAGGCATGGGCAGTGAAAAATAATGTCTTACACTGTCATCATCACTGCCATACGCTAGAGGCATAAATGAGGGGTGGTGCTTTAATAAAAGAGATCCTGTCACGGTGAAAATGAAGAACAACATGAGAGGTAAAGGGCTATCAACTCATCATTGAGCAACACACTGCGAGTCCCTGCTAGATCATGAGGCTGTATGTGCATTATAGTGATTTGTCATTCGACAAGCATCCATCGACAACAATTCGGCTTTGTTTATGTAATTATTGTAGCATTTAAGGAAAGCGGGCTTAAATGGGCCTGTAGAGTCTATTTGCAACACGCATAGGTGCGATGCCCACCCAGTTCAATACCAAGGACAGCGGTCGACGCACGGAGAGCCTGACAGCCATGACAACACATGCACTACAAAACGACAGATTTATCTCTGCAAGAATGCATCGAGAGCAGCGACACAAACCTACCCTGGACGACATTGCTCTTTCAGTGTCAGACATTAAAGAGACAGAGACAAACTAAACCCTCAGACAGGAATTTCGCCTATCCAGAGCGCTTTTTGCCCCCTGCAACAAGAAGCAGCGGCCACATTTTTACCAAATCGCATCGTCTTAGCCCGTCGATCGAATAAAATACTCCGCACCTACCTGCTTGTCTTGGTGTCGAAGAGCTCACATGTCCCGTTGCTTATGTCTGTCTGTTATTGGAGGTATTTTATGATGGTTGGCACCGTTATGTGTCTGCCACCGCCATGTTATTATCACTGAGAGGAGGATTGTGCGGTCCTGTGCGCTACATCCGGGCTGTTGAATAGAGCGAATGAGCGCAGTTTGTGGTGGCGGAGAGGGCGGAGAGCGTTCTGGATGTGGAGAGCAACTGTGCAACAGAGCAAGGACAAGTTTCAGCCACGAACACGTACAGTACGTTTGTTAGGTCCTCACCTACATTTGCAGTAAAAGCAAATCTCCCATCTGAGAGTTGCTGTTGTTGTTTTTTTACTGTGCATAACACAGCAGCCGTTTCTCGGTGATGAGTGGTGAAATTTTGGAGTCATTAAACTAAAAATTACAATGTACAGACTTTTTTTTGAGAAATGTTGCGGGCAAATTGAAAATGCAAAAGTGGGAAAGACATTGGCTTGACAGGGACATCATTTCTAGTGGTTCAAGAAGAATATTTGCAATTCTGGATACATTGAGTAATTGTTTCAGTTGCTATGGATATTGTTTTGAAATTGTCTCTGTTACTTTAATATAGCTACACTGATTTGAGAAAAGTATTGGGCCCCCCTCCTCATTTCTTCTATTTTTGTGTGTGTCTCAAAGTAAACTGTGTCATATCTTCAAACAAAATTTAATATAAAACAAAGGCAACCTGAGACAAACAAAACCTGTTAAATTTTGTTTGAAGATCTGACAGTTTAGTATGAGATACACACAAAAACAGAAGAAATTGGGACTGGGGTCCAATACTTTTTTACACCACACTACAGTAAAAAAAAAAAAAGAAAAAAAAAAAGTGTCCTGCAGGACAGTGACATGTCTTGCACGTCTCTACGCCCACTTTGAACCCATGCTGGAATCGTCTTTCCAGTGGCATCAGGACCATCCTAATGTTTAGCCTCAAAACTATCCTCATATCCACCTTAATAGTTTTGAAATAACTAAAAATGTAGTTTGATCATGATTTTTGGAAAGACTGGAGTACCAAATCCAAAAATTCTTAACCTATAAGGTAACTAGGGTAACAATAGCTGTTAAATGTTCTGGGGTAATAATTACAATACTGCTTACATATTAATAATTATTTCATTACACAAGTGATGCTGTTTTCAGCTTTCAGTTTTGTTTCCTGCACAATAAACTGTATATATCAGCCAATCATTTAAACTGGTACCACAATGGAACTATAGTGACAAAAACCATGAGACTCAGGTGTTTTAAATATCAACCATGTTTGGATGCCCTGCTGTCTCTTCAATGCTGAAAAAATGTCTCACATGTTTTTACATCAGCAAGTAAGTCTTTAACTTTATAGCTTTTAGTGGGACTGTTGCTTTTGTGAGGTATTTTCTGTGGCTCTGTGTTTCTTGTTCATATTGAGTCTCCATGCTATTCCATAAATTTAAGTGGTATTAACCAGCAACTAATTCGATAATATATTAATCATTTCATTTATCTACCAAATATAAAGAGCATAAAACCACTCTTGTTCTGGTGACAGGACATATAAGTGAGGTATTGTATGCAAATAGCAAAAAAAAGGCACATTCACATGTCATAGGACTTAACAGTGATGCCAGTCACTCTAAAATGTTACAAAATGACTTCTTGCAAAGATGTGGAGAATTCACATAGATTTATTAAATCAAACTTGACATGAAGGAATTTCAAGTCCTTGTTGATCTTGTTCAACTAAACGTTATTCTGAGAAGCTTAATAATACAGTAGACATTTGACAGAACCAATAACACCACATTGTTACTTTAAAAAGTACAAGTGTGCACTATGAAACTAACATTTTTCCCCTATTTAGGTGATAACAATTGTTACAAAGAAATACCGTGGCTAACAGAACTATAAAACTGTCATATAAAGATTCACACAAACATATTGACATCTTATTATTTGATAGAAATATTCCACATTCAATTAAAAACATGTAGCTTTTACTAAAGTGTATTTCTTCCACAGTTTTAGTGTATATTAATGCTCAGGGCCCAGCATTTCAAAACCTTTAATCTGGATCAGCATAATCCAGATTTTGTGATCATATTTTTGCTATTCTAGATGAGATTGATCTTGTGATGCTTATTCTGTTTTTAGACTTTTCAGATAGGATCTTTCTGATCCAGTTGCGAGATCACAACAACAGAATCTGCAATTACAATCTGTGGATAGGGCTCCCTCTAGTGACCAATTACATTACACATTTCATCAACATGGACCTGTGAAAAGTTTGGCATGTGTAAATTAGTGTGTAAAGTAGTAATCTTGCTTGTGTGTCTCATCCAGCTGCAACCAGTTATTAATGCATTTCAGTAGTTTTTTTAGGATTTAGCCTCCAAGAGGGCAGAGATCTTTTCACACTGGTGACTTAAGTATTGGGTAACTTTTTGCCTTATCAAATAAAATTATCATTTAAACTTTCATTTTGTGTGTAGTCAAGTTGTGTTTGTTTTATGTTAAATTTTGTTTGAAGATCTGACAGTTTTGTATGAGATACACACAAAAACAGAAGAAATCGGGACCAGGGTCCAATCCTATTTTACACCACTGTACAGTAAAAATAAAAAAAATATGATGTATATCATTATTAGTATGTCCTGCATGTCTCTACATCCACTTTGAACCCATGCTGGATTCATCCTTCCAGTGGGATCAGGACCATCCTGATGTTTGGCCTCAAAACTATCCTCATATCCACCTTTAGAATTTTGAAATGGCTCAAAACATTTTTTGCAAACATATGGCCTCTCACCTGTGTTCGTTCTAATGTGAAATTTTGGCTCAAATTTGAAATCTTTTTCACGTGTCTTTTTGAGATTCCACATGCAGAAGCAGATGCCGTGTAAATAGCCACACTCTTTGTCCTGGACGGTAAGAGGGAGTAGGAACTCGACACTGATCTGCCACCCCGTAGCAAGTGGAGCTCCCAAAAAGCATCCGTCGGACTCCTCCCCAGATTCAGTAGGCAACGGATGATGGCTTGCGCCAAAGGAACGCTGGCCTCTGCAAGGAACAGTGGGGGCTGATATCCATAAGCACACTGGAATGAAGAGAGACCAGAGGCAGACCAAGGCAGCGTATTATGAGCATACTCAACGCAGATGAGGTGCTTGTTGAACAAGGTTCTGGTTGTGACACACAGTTTGGCTGTTGGA
Organism: Chaunax sp. Z400; assembly: GCA_037577475.1. NCBI lineage: Eukaryota > Metazoa > Chordata > Actinopteri > Lophiiformes > Chaunacidae > Chaunax > Chaunax sp. Z400. The sequence goes on along the minus strand of CM075202.1, from coordinate 22,487,211 downwards.
CTGGGGTTTGACAGCTGGTCTAGAGACTGACAGTGGCTCCTGATAATGAAAAGAAAGCTTTCCAAAACTTTGACATGAACTGGGGACCCTGATCAGACACCACATCCCTCGGAAAACCATGGGGACGAAACACATGGGAAAGCACTACCTCCGCCATTTCCAGTGGAATAAAATGGACGTGTCAACCACTATGAAAATAGAGGTGTTATGATCAGTGGATCCAGTGATAAAGTCTAGGGAAATGTCAGATCAGGGTCGTTCGTGTATAGGAAACAGTAGAAGGAGACCTGGAGGGGGCAACGAGAGTTGCCTAAACGATGAATGATTGGATCGGCTTATTACAGTGTGTGTGTGTGTGTGTGTGTGTGTTTATTTATATATATATATATATATATATATATATATGTGTGTGTGTGTGTGTGTGTGTTAGGGTGGTCAGACCAAATAAAGCTCAGGTGGAACTTTGGAGTGTTTGTTATGCAGGGACAGAATGTAGAAATGCTTTAGGTGAATGTAACAACAATTCAATTTTTTTGAGTGTGGCATATGTGTCTAAGTGATGACAAAAAAGAAAATGCACTTGAATGCAGCAAGAAGTGACCTAAAATGACTAAACTCTCCAAAGGCTGTTATGTGGGAAACACAACATAGTACGCTGACAAAAACAACTCCCTTTTATGACCTTTTTGGATCACAGAAAGTGTCATGTATTTCAAAGAAATTGTTTTTACCTAATCTTGGCACAAACCATAAGTATACTTGCAGACAGATATTAAAAGAATAAAGGAAAAAACAATGCTCATCTTGAGATAGCTAAATAAAACTGCTCCCCCACACAATGAGAGTCATGATGAATAGAGGCGGCTTGGCTGTGAAAAGGATTAATTCTGCATAACGTAAATGTCACCCACAAAACGGAGTCCTGCGTAAACCGACCACTGAGCTTTTAAAAAAAATCTTTGCTTGCGTCGTATTCAGCAGCTTTGCATCTACGGCAACGATAGCTCGCCAGTGTTTTCGTTTCCTCCGTCACTTCCGTCCCGTACTCCCGGCCATCTTGTCGGTACTGTGAGACCTGGCTGGGCGGATCCAGATCGACAACACACATATGTACATATATACAGTACCAGTCAATAGTTTGGACACAGTTACCCATCCACTTGAATGGGAAACTGTGTCCAACTTTTTGACTGGTAGTGTCTATAAATATAAATAAACACTCTAAAAAATGTTATTTATATATGTTATTTTTATATGTGGCTGCTCGTGCCTGAGCTGCAGTAGGCTTACACTCTAAAACTTAACTGCAACTTCAGGTCACTTTGCACTATAAAGCTAGAACAGCTATAGCAACTGAAAATGGAAATGTTTGGAAAAATTAATATGACTGTCTTATTACAAAAGTAATGAATGAAATGAAAGGAAATACAAAGAATACTGTCAGAACTCTACTTAAACAATTTAATATGGTTTTGTCTTTTGGTTTGAACAGAGGCTTGGCCATGAGGTTTGGCCAAGGTTTGGTGATAGTCTTCTCCCTGTCAGGGTTAATTTCTCCGTCCGTTAAGACAGGCACGTTTTCAGAGCTGTCGCTGACCTCATCTGTTGGTGAATAAAACATGGAAAAGAATTTTAGTGTTAGCCAATTCCATATCAACATATTTAGTTGACTAAAGCAGTGAGATTTTTTATTGTGTCTGAAACCTGAATATAAAACCAATAGTGTGTGAACTGTGCACTATTTACAGAGGAAATGTTACAGTCCTTTTCTTCTTTGTTATCTATAATGGACAGTTATTTCTATTTTTATAGTCCAAACTCTGATGATACTCTGATGAAACTCTTTCTACAGCTGCTAACAGTTCCAGGAACCAGTGCTAGAAAGCTTCTACAGTTTATGGTACCCAATGCTTGCTAGAAATACAGACTTGAGGGTCATTTACCGTCATTGCAGGGACATGCTTATTCTGCCTGGTGAGGTGCCTGCTCCTCCCTTAGCTCCTAAGGGTTGGCCATCGGCTCTTCCACCGTGTAGGCATTCTCTGCCAACTTCATCACAAACTGCAACACATACAGTTTGATAGTTCAGATGTGTCAGAGGGAAAGCAATGAGATTAGAGACAAGATATTAAATTCCAGCAAAACACATGGCATACCTTTGTTTCCTGATATTGATCTCTTTTTGGGCTGACACATGTAATCAGTCCAACTTTTCCCTTTCCCTCAAAGTAGCTGTCGAACAGCGTTGTAAAGGTAGAGCTCAGGAATGGAACAGTCTGGAAGAAAATAAAGACTCTGTGAAATCATGCCTACTGGAATGTTAGCAATGATAAAAAAGGAATATTAACAATATTACTATACACACAAATAATACAGATGAACATCTAAATATAATGAGCAGATTGTAAAATACCAACCGTCTTGTTTCCAGTCCTTTTGTTTTCAGTCAGGACTTCGATACAGCTGTGCAGTGCCTGCATGTTGTCGTTTTCCCAAACTGTAAATGAGACATTAGAAGAGACGTGCTTCTGAACAAACTGAAAACTGATAGACAGAAATGCCTCTGTTTGACTTAAGAGAGAAAGAAACCCACTGACCTAGTTTTGAATCTATTAAGTTGATCTTACTTCTTCCCAGGTCAAGCAGATAGAGCTGGCTCACATTCACCTTGTTATTACACTGCAAAAATAAAACATCACACCATTAGTATCACTCAACAGCCACTGGAATCCTTTGTGAAATTCAAGAGCCGTCATTCTTTAAATAAACATTTCACCATAAAGAATGAACAATGCCTTTCAATATGTCACACTAGAGGTGAACATCACCTGTGGTATCAGATTCCAATCAGCATCTAGAGGTGCACGGACCAGCTTCAGAGCGACCACAGTGTGGGAGTGCTTGTATCTAACCTCGAGTGTATGGGCCTCTGTCCTAATATTTTGTCCCGGAGACAGAACAGAGCATAATCCACAATGAAAATTTGAAGAAAAAAAAACTAAGAATAAAAATACACTTTCAAATCTTTCAAACTTTGCAAAACTACAGATTCAGTCTGCATATAGGGGAACACAATGACAAAACATAATACCCTTGTATTCAGAACAACATAGAGTTATTATCACCACTCACCCCTCTTGAAGACCTTCATAGCATCCGCTTGGGATATCACTTCTTCTTGCGTGCACTGAGGCAAACCCTTGTGTTCACGCAAACCTTCACTGTAACCCCTGGTGGCTCTGTAACTAGTTTATGAAAAGACTATCAGTGGCTTTCCATCATCTATCAGTGGCAGAAATGAGTGTAATTTCTGTAACAGAAATGCAATAATTTCTATATTATTTACTATTAGTTAACATATAAACTTGCCATTGAGCCATTTTAGGCGTTGGGTTATTTTGAGGCTGACTGTTATGTTTTTACTTATCCATTTGATGATAGATGAATGTCACTTAAAATGATTTATACAGCCTCCTATGGCATTGATACTTTTAACAGACGCGTTAGGAAAATATTCTGTAACATCTTCGCTTATGCATATTTAAATATGTTGAAGCATACATAATGTTGGATACAGTGAATGATGGGTAGTCTTAGTTATGACAAGGTGTGCATGATGCTGTCATGATTGATGTGATGCATCCCTGACATGGCATGTATGGAGGCCTACTATTGGCTGTGCGTTTTTTATTTCCGTCCTCATTTTACGTGGAGGAGTCACTGCAGAACTTCTAGATGTTACTAGAGGTTACTTTGACTGTCTTGTGCCTCCCAGTGATGTGCGCTCTCCGCTCTGCTCTAAATTCTCTACATCAATAACCCCACCTCCAGACACCGGTAGACGTCACAATGGTTATCTGCCTCATCTGGGACAGTTACAAGTCTGCATACACTGGTGAGGTCACGTCCTCATCCATCCGATATGCTGTGGGGATGACAGTGAACTTCAGGAGAAATTTCCAACGCTGGCCCTCGTTTACCATACTCAACAATATTTTGTCTGCTGTGGAAAGATTTCTGGGATCCATGACACTAAATTGGGTGTCCAACCTACAGTAGACTCCATCATGAAAAAGGCCCAGCAATGGATGTACTCTCTGTGGCAGCTCAGGAAGTCCAACCTGCCTCAGGAGCTGCTCATCCAGCTCTGCACTACAATAATCCAGTCTGTTCTGTGCACATCCATCACTGTCTGGTTGTATATAAGTATGATATTTACACTGCAGGTACATATCATCATGCACATATCTTTGTCAATGTAAGTCCTGCTCATTGTCCTGTACAGTATATAGACATGTACGCATGCATATACTGTACATATCATCAGGACACCATCCACTCCATGTCCTCAATATATAGTCTGTATATGGTCCTGTTCATTGGTGATATACAGTGTATATATTTGTGCATGTGTGTGTGTGTTTATGTGTACACTTACTGGACCAATAAAGTGGATTCTTATTTAAACCTTTAACAAGAGGTTATTTTGAGTCATAGGTCAAAGTTTGGGACCATGTTTAGGACCGTTTTTATATGTATTATCTCTGTTGTTGCCATGCTGGCCCCAGGTTGAGAACCATGGTATCATTTGAAGACAGTGAATGCTCTTGATCTCCTGTCATGTTTTAAATGTTTTGTTAGAAGCTTCCTGTTCCCTTTCCATTAATCTTTTATGCCTACAAGTACAAACACAAACATTTATAATCATTGTAGTGAAACTCTGTTGTCTGTTCGTATCCTCCTATTTAATTAAACCCTTAGTGTACAGGCTTTCCTCAGCATGTTGAGATGATGGTTATTACTGTAACTAACAGGCAGCAGGATGGCCTGAGGAAACAGCTCAGCTCACAGCCTATTAATGAGGGAAACGCTCTAAAATCCGCTCCTTGAATAATCCTGTTCATGTTTGCTAAGACCCCGTCTGCAGTTCCGCTAATAACATGTCAAGAAATCCGTGAAACTGTTCTGTGAAATCCTCTGCTAAGTAACACAGGTGGGTCAACCTGTCAGCCTGCATACTGGTCAGGGGTCATATTTGACTGGGTTTTGAGGTCAGGATTAGTCATTCTAATTGATAACTGAGATCCAAGATATGTGTTGCATGGAATCTTATTACCAGAAGCCTCACTGTACTTTGTCCCTTAATCAGTGAAATTAACATCCACATCATTTTAACTCGCGTCATTTCATTGGCAGTGAAATGGACTGTGATATTTGGCTCTGGATTGTATTGTGCAAAAAAAAGTATGAAGTGTCATGATATGGCTCTACTTAAGTGCAGTAATTGAGTAAATATATTTATTTACATCTCACCAGTCATTTTTTAAAAGCTTTGCAGGCTGTCTTTGCTGCTCTTCTCGAGCGCCTCGAAATCACAGGGGGTCACGTGACCCGCCAACAACGCTACTTCCTGTTTATGTCGGAGTTTGTTTCAATATCAGTCATACACATAGTATTGTCCAACTTATACCTTGTGGATATGTTGCTACGGTGTTTATATTGGTTACTAATTGTTTACATTCTGATTGGGCAAACACAACCAGTGTTTTCTTGGAGGCGTCCGTCTTGTTTTCCGACTTGTCAACTCGGGTGTAACGTTATTCCCAGCTCCGTGTTCCGACTTCCGAGGTAAATGGAATGCACCGTTTGACCCACTTTTTTGTTGCGTTTCAGTTGTACTGGGAAGTCGGAATTTCCAATTTTTTTTAGTTCATATGTACAGTAGACTGTAACACTCTGTAATGTCGCTTTTTAGCACAGTGAACATGGTATATGTTTGGTGTTTTGTGCTGCCGCTGCTTTTTGAGACCTTTTTGAGATGATTAGCGGCAGTAACATACATGAAGCTCCCCGCAAAATTTATTTTGCTATTCTTTAGAAATTAGAATGAAACACCCTTATCTGTAATAAAGAAAGATATTCACATCCTAAAATATAAATTCTTATGACACATTTTAACCATTATGACCATTTAACCATATAACCATTTACTCTAAAATACTTTATTATAAAAAAAATATTAAATGATAATGATTAAATATAAGATATTTATAATAAAAAGTGTATAGTGGAGCATAAATAGCATTTTAGGTTAGTAGTTCCCTTTACCACTTCCATCCAGCAGATGGAGCTAGAGAATAAGAACTCAGTCTTGCTGCTTACCTGAATGTGTGAGTTTATCTATTTAAATCCATGTTATGTTTGTGTGGATTCATGCGTTGTTGTTAAAGATACAACCCCTTGTCTTGTACAAAGGGAATGATACAGAAGAGTGACATCACCCTGAGTTATTTTTATCAGCCTGTACATGATGAATGTCATTTCATGAGAACTTTACCTTCAGTCTGTGAATGCATCAACTGCAGCAGTTGTTTTATTTGATAATTTGTTGATCGGGTTTGTGTTATGTTTGGTCCATAAACAAACAGCCATGGGAGAGTTGTCAGTCGTCTCGTTGTCTGCTGTCTCAAGGGCTCTCTGATGTTATCTTTCGCAGACGGCCATGAATAAGCTTCTGCTCACAAATTGGTCACTGATGCAGAAGGATGCTGCACCTCAGGAGCAGCAGTGACAGCAGTAGTAGAGGAAGTGTGTGCTGACCGTGTTTGAGTGTGTTTCTTTACACCCATGTGTGCTTACAATACAGATACAATAAGTATATTATTGTTATGCAGGCTCAGTTTTGTTGTATTGATACTTCCTGGATTGGAAACCTGGAAATCTCCTTGACCAATGAGATGGCGAGAAGCCCAAGAACCGGATTCCTCTGTCCATTGGAGGAGGAACTCTTCAATGCTCTCATCTTCCAGATGTGAGATACGCCCACTGTGGTAGGACCGACAAAGCCACATACTGTTTCGACTGCGTATACTAGGTGCACCTACCTCAAACAAAACCTACGACTAATAAAACTCTAAGAACATATATTGACTAAACCCTGACTAAGATAAATGATGACTCTGATAAACTTCTAAAAAGGACATGAAACCCTTCATGTTTACATACCATGTTCATGGTGAATTATTGTTACATGCTAAATGAGTTGTAAATTTTATTTGTTTGTTTTTCCATAAAATGGTTCATCTTTACCCCGTCTACCGCCTCCAGACATTCTTTGTGACATTCCATACAATATAGTGCTAGTTTCGAACCTACATACTGGTCCACTATCCTGTTAACTTGCCTGAGACTAGTCAGTGGTCTCAGGGGTTACAGGAGAAATTACAAAGTGGCCACAAACAGTGGCTACATGTACCTGTGTGTCCAAGTCAGATGGTCACAAGAGGTGGATGTTAGGGAGAATTCTTTAAACCAGGCCACTGATGACATTATTTTAAAATTAAAGTTTACGGCAGCGGACATCTTACCTGGGGGGGGCCATACAGCAGCAGGCCCTTCCATGGACACAGGATGCCTGTAAACACCTGGGGGTACTGTCAAATAAGACAGAATGAGTCCAACATGAACTACAACAACACAAACAAACCTGTAGTAAATAGCATCATAATTCAAAATGAGAATATTTTATTTTCTCTGCAGACCAATCAGAAACTGATCTGTGTACAAAAAAATTGAGCCCTTCACTGCCCTCTTATGGACACACATGGTATCACAGAAATCACACGTTCACATTCTGTTCAGACTGTCAGCTCAACTACATGTTCAGTTTGTTTGTGAGCATCTTGTTTGTCAATATAGTATTTACATGTGTGTGTCTGTGTGTGTGTTGTACCCTGCTGATAGTTGCAGCCAGTTCTCTCATCTCACCGCTCATTCCAGAAAAGCCACTGAGAGGCTTCAGCCGTCGTTCCTGCAACACAGCAGAAAATGCTTTGAGCGGTTTTACAATTCTTTGACTTGTTTCCTCTTGTGTGTTTTGTGTCATTCAGATGTCTAAAGAAATACTGAACCACAAATGACACTTTTACATCAACTGTGGAGGGTAATTACCATGTGCTCCGAGTCACTGCCAGCTCCTCTGAGAGCGTCATGGACTGAACCTGTCGTCAGTCATCTGGCACTGAGACAGAGAAACCAAGAGTTTTACACACTGACATGAACACAGCCTTTATAAGGACAAAATTCTTCTTCTTCTTGTATTATTGTTGGATTATTGTTTGAAAGGCTTGAAAGACACTCACATCTAAACATTCAGGGCCAGGGAGATTCAGGAAATAATATATATTTGTAACAAATCATTTGGCTAATAGTGACATTTTTGATGTCTCACATCTCCAGTCTTAAAGTACAACACAAAGCACCTGTTATAATTAACTCTCTCTGTGGTCCTGCCTCCCTGAACCTCACCCACACTCTCACTCTCCTGACATTGAGCCCCAACCATTCCCCACTGCCACAAAAGTATACACAGAAAAATAAATAAATACGTAGAAACTGCATAAAGAAAATGAAAAACAAAACCCTGTTTTTATTCAGGCTGTGTGACATATCTATTGTTTGACAATAGAAAAACATGTATGGTTTCACATTGTTTCTTTCATGTCATTGTGCCTCAAATCAAACACTTGGTTTTACATTTTAAAATGCATGAATGTATTTTACAGTTTGTACTATATTTCTTGATCATCATGTATTGTGTTATTGTTTGTTTGTGTATATATGTTTCTTTTTCACCTGCCTCAGGTCTGCAGATGGAAATCAGCTAGTAACTAAATCTGGTGCAAAAATATTTTCTCGTCTTTGAGATTAATGTGTTGTAGATGGTCTCTGATAGAAATAAGCTCAATAACAAACAAACTAAGACAGGCTGCACAGAATGAGAGACAGGAATTGATGTCAGCCCTCTAACCAGAAGTTAAAATGTTGCTGATACTTTGTGCATTTGTGAATATAGATATTTAATGCCAGTCAGTGAAACTGTAGTAGTAATAGCTTTAGAATGAAGTTGTAGAATCAGTCAAGGATGATATACATGATGAGACAGAGACAAGGACAAAATGACCAACATTAAAAATGAGTCTATGAGACACAGTAGTGCTGATCAGTATGGTTTAAAGCCAGCAAATTAAAGTAATGATTTTATGTATGAAGTACTTTTAAAGCAGCAGATTTAAAGCTTTATAGAACAAACTCCCTCCAGCGTGTCCTGGGTCTACCCCGGGGTCTCCTCCCAGTAGGACATGCCCGAAATTCCTCCCCAGAGGGGCGTCTGGGGGGCATCCTTACCAAATGCCCGAACCACCTCAGCTGACTCTCAATGTGGAGGAGCAGCAGCTCCACTCAGAGCCCCTCCTGAATGACTGAGCTCCTCACCCTATCTCTAAGGGTGAGTCCAGACACCCTGCAGAGGAAGCTCATTTCAGCCGCTTGTATCCGCGATCTTGTTCTTTCGGTCATTACCCAGAGCTCATGACCAAAGGTGATGGTAGGAACGTAGATCGACCGGTAAATCCAGAGCTTTGCCTTGTAGCTTAGCTCCCTTTTCACCACTACAGACTGATACAGAGTCCACATCACTGCAGACGCTGCCCTCTGGGGATAAACAACTGTAGTGAAGTGTGACAAAAACACAGAAATGACACTGATCATGTTCTCTGTGCTCAGTGCCTCTGTCCTGGATCGCCTCAATGCCCTGCTGGAGCCTGGTGGATCCCTGAACCATCAATGAACGAGGCGTCATAGATGGGAAGACCCCCAAAATCATCCCACATCCTAATTTCAGGTAGTACACAAAACTAGAGCTTGTTTGCTCTTTTTTAAATTTGTTAAGGAAGTCGATGCTAAGCTAATTGGTGTGTCTGTGCAGGTTGTTCCTGACCATGGACCCTGCGCATGGGGAGCTCCAGAGCCATGAGGAACCGAGGTGTGGAGGTTTACATCCCAGGAGAACATGAGGGAGTGTGCTGGGACACGCTGGACCTGAAGACCCTGCTTCACACTGCAGGGGTGAACGGAGAATGTGTGTGTGTGACCTCCTGATTGAAATCCATAAAAGCATCAAATCTGCCATCTGGGGTAAGCGCTGCATGATGACAACAGATGGATATGCTGTCAGTCTGCAGAGTTCATTTAAAGACAATGGCTTGTGCTTTTCAGATTCCCCTGCCTCATCAGTGGCCTCGCTCCTCCATGCTGCCACCCTGCTCTGCTGTCAGCTGCAGAGAGGTGTAGATTTACCCAGCGCCCTGCAGCACGCCTGTGGAGAGGCCTGCTTGCTGTGCCAACGCACCGCTGCCAGCCAAAAGGTATCAGTAGCCCCCAGCAGGTTAAATCTGAGGCTCCTCTGTTGGACCGATGTGTTCTGTTCCAGTCAGAGTCATCTATCATTCAAAATAAAGAACAGCATACATGTTTACATCAGCCTTACTGTTGTTATTCCTTGTTTATGTTTGTTTTCTTTTCTTCAGGTCTCAGCCATAAATGTGTTGCTTGTGTCCAGCTTGTACAAAACACTAGTGGCCAGCTCTGAACACACATTCACTGTGTCCTTTTTGTGAGATCCTGCTGATAAATCTGAAATGAAAACTTCATGCAAAAGTCTAATTCAGTCTTTATCTACTCAGCACCATGCTGATGCAGTATAAGATGAATTTTGTTTCTCCACAAAACCTTTCTGAAGCTTCACATCAAGACAGCATGAGAGACCTGTTTGACATTGTTAGAAAATAAATCCCAGATTGGTTGGAAAAGATTTATTTAAGTTAAAGTTAAAAGCATTAACTTGCACCTTGTCTGAAAGCTTGAATGCATCACTGGGAACTTGTAATCCATGCAGCCTCAGTGTTCACAGGAAAACCAAAATGTAATGTAAGACCTGACAGGCACACTTCTTGTAGCTCTCTGTTGTGTGTTATGACACAACGTCTGGGTAGCAGGTAAGTCTAAGGTGTGCAGGGCTCACTCTTTCTCATTGATCTTGTTTAGTGATGTATTCCACAGAACTGCCTCTGAGCTATTGCACCCAACTCAATGCTAACGCTTTTAGCTTAGTGAAGATTTCAGCTTTAAAAAGGGTGTAAATAATAAAAAAATATAATTTTCAAATCAGTGTGAGATCTCAGGTCCACCATATGATGAATACTTTTTTTATGTATGTATATTTTGGTTGATTTCTTAGGCTGTAAAAGAAGTCCCTATCTACTTTAGTTATTTAAGAGGGTGCTGTGGCATTTAGTGGACTAAGAAACGTTTGCCCAACTTTCTACTGATAAAGGGCTGAAGTAGAAAATGACTGAATTTAGATTTTTGGACGAACTGTTCCTGTAAATCATTTATGACTAGATTCTCAGTAATGAGCCACAACGCAGCCTGAAAACCCCAAATAGTCACCAGGGCCCTTCAGTGAAACTCGGATGCATCTCAAACCAAATCCTTCATGTCTTTTAAAGCAATTGTTAAAACAGTTTTTTTATGGAAGGACTTCTTTTAATTCTGTATTCATTTTTTGCCTGGAGCATATCTCACAAACCATACATACTAGCTCCACCAGCCTTTACACATGAACTAACCATGATTAGTAGTCGTATCTTGTAATATTTAGAAAATGATTATGATGATGATGAAGGTGACTCTGAAGGTTGATCATCTTCTCCACAGCATAGCAGCATACACCATCTTCAGATGACTCTTGTTCTTAATTTGCTGTGATATTCATGGCTTTCACAGAACAAAGTCTAACATTTGTCCATGAAGGCCTCGTGTTCTCTGGAGGAGTGGTGGATCTGGCAGAAGGAGATGCTCTGAGGCTGGTCCCCACAGCAGTGAGACTCGTCACAGAGAGAGCCTCCCATGCAGACTGGATCCTCCGCAGCAGCTGGCTCTCTCACCTCGGGAAGAGCTTCAAATACGCTCCTGGTGTGAGGCTGTGCACACAGACACAGCACCACAACAGTCCAGACGTAGAAGTTCATTTATTTATAATGTGCAGCAGCAGTAGATTTCCTTAGCAGAAGTTCAACGTCTGTGTGTCTACTTTGGGGTCTAAAACTTTGTCCTTCTTGACTCTTCCAGATCCAGCCCTGGTCCAGGTAGAAGCAGGAAACCGGGCTCTCAATTTGGTAGCAAACTCGCTGCCAAGGGCAAGTCACTGTCAGAGCTGCTCCAGCCTCACAGCATTGGTAAACTCTCTGTCTTTTCCCTCTGACCTGAATATAGAAAGTGCTGTTGGAATTAGGGGTGTACGACAATATTGATCTACGAGTCTCACAATATGTGAAGGTACGCTGCTGTTGTACCATCATATTTCCCGATATGAGCCACTGTGTGTCTAATGGGAATTTTTCAGGAGGACCTGGCAGCACGGGTTGCAGAGCAGCAGGCAGCAGTGATGGCAGCAGGTCTACTGGACAAGAAGGAGAGTGAAGACGGTGGCGCTGTCATTGCACCCAACATGCCTGAGCCTGAGCCACCACACCCTGAAGTACATTTAAATCAGTAGTCTGCTTTCTATTAACTCTGATGACATAGGAAACCATATAGTGTTCAGTTCCACTACAGTAAATGGTCACTGTAAGTAATTGGACACACACTGCAAGTGCTGTTATAAAAGCCTCACCCTACTGGACAGGGTTTCCACCAGATACTGGATCCTCGTTACAGGGATCTGCTCTTATTCAGCCAGAGGAGTATTAGTGATGTTGACTAATGAGGACCAAGGTTTTTGAATGTTGTTGAGGTCGGGGCTCTGTGCAGGTCAATCCAAACCAAACCTCACCAAACTGGGAAAACTGTTGCTTTGATCATGGCAACATGTCATGTTAAAAAGGGTCATATCAGCTGTTGCCTCAAAGCAAAAGCCATATATTGTTCTTAGAATGATCCAGATCATCATAGCTGTTCAGTCACTTTTCTTGGCACCATTCATTTTCACTTCCTTACTAAGTTATGCCATAAGAAATGGATTAAAGTATCAATCATTTTAAATGCATTTATAAATGAAGTGGAAAATTAAACTTTCCATAAATAGCTGTAACTAGAATGACCTAAAATACACAAGTAATTTTAGATATTTTAGATCTGCACTGCTACCAACCACCAGCAGCGTAACACTCACTGTCAGCACAGACAAGGTGAGGAGATGCTCCGTGGTGTCAACCCCAGGAAGGCTGCTGGCCCTGATGGCATCCCAGGGAGGGGTGACTGTGCAGATCAACTGGAAGAGGTTGATCTGCACAGACCGACCACAGTCTGTCAGGATGAGGAAACATCTATCATCAACCCGGACACTGGAGCTCCTCAGGGTCGTGTGCTGACTCCTCTTCTCTACACTCACAACTGCGCACCAACCCACAGCACCGACACATTCATCAAGTCTGCAGATGACACGACGGTGACGAGGCTGCCTACATGGACGAGGTCCATGAACTGACCAAATGGTGTTCTGTCAGTAACCTGGTCCTCAACATCTCCAAAACAAAAGAAATGATCATTGATTTCAGGAAAAAGAGATATATCCTACAGAGACCCGGTAAGGTTCACTTCACCTTCTCTCACTTTACTGCTTTATTCACTAACTTGCGGTATTTCCTCTGTAAATATTTGCATCACACAGCTTCACAGTAGCAGTTCTTTTCAAAAGGAAATAAAACCAGGGTAAAGATCTAACACCCCTCCACATAATCTCTCTTTTTATTTCCCTCTCCATCCCTCACAGCCTAGCCTTTCATGGCAATTGAAACAGTGACACAAATCAATTGCACTTTAGGCATCGTAGTATCCAGTCTACGTGATATGCAGAATCGCCCCAGGAACCCCCTATTTTTACTCTGGACTGGTCCAGTGTCCATACCATGAACATGCATGTTCAGAATGAGCTGTTTGCTTGGCCGGTGGTATTGCTGGTTGCAGCTTTCTTGGTCATACATTATATCCAGCATCCAGCAGCAAAAGTGACCTGTAATCAATGAGCACAGAGGTAGGTGAGGACATGCCCTATGCCTCATCCCATTTATTAAGCATCTATCCATATTGAACCAAATTCAACACTGCAGTTACTTGGGCCTCCTACAACTCACATGCCGAGCTTGAAGTACATCAGATGAACAGCTCTTTAGGTAGGCGAAGTACGTACATAAATACATACAGACACACATACATAGAGATGGAGATTAATCGCAGTATAGTTGGATCACAAGTGATCAGGCACAATAGGGCTTTTGGCCCTGCCTTCTACTATGCTCGCTTCCCCTTCTGCTAAACCTGGTAAACTTATTGAGAGGGCTGCATATAGGGTTACATCATGGGTAATAGTTTGTCTGCATCTCCTCAAAAACCGCTGGACAGAATTCATTGAAATTTCACACATTCGATTTCCCCACAACCCCAGAACAATTCAGTTCCAATCCAGTTCACCACCACAAGAGAAAAGTTGAACTGAGAAATACACAAATCATCAACCAGATCATTCCTAGTATTGACAGAGACATAAACAGCAGGTATATTTGACCATGAGCTACAGTGTGATGCAGACTTCACAACACAAGGGTATAGTTGGTGAATCTGTTCTCCACTTCATGTCTATTTTAGTATCCTAACACTGTGTTAATAGGTAATGCGTCAGAAACTGCAGGTAATGCGTGGCCCTCCTATAGCGTCTCCTCTATCCCGGCCTCCTCCACCTCCACCCATGATGCTCCCTCCTATCCTGCAAGGCCAAACACCTCAAGGTTCTTCTCAGCCCATCCAGCACATAGTTGCTGCACCTCAGGTTCGTTCCTCCCTTGCAGATTTTTCACTATGTCAGTGTGTGCACAATATTACTGTGATTTTGTCACTCCTCACTCTTTCTGTAAACAGTGTAGTAAAAATATTAATTAGAGTGTAAGAAATGGCACGGCAGCCTCCAACAAGCAAAAGAGATAAGACTGAGAAGAGAGCAGACTCAGCTTGAAAATTTGAATGAGTACAGCTTCCAGGTCCCTCCATCTCCCCCCATGCTGAGCGCCCTGCCTCAAAAGCCCCTCCCAACAGAAGCGTGACCGAGTGAGAGTATGCATTGAAAGAGGGCCGGCAGCATGAGCACCAGAGTTATTGACGCTTCATCAGACACTCTGCCTGGCTCTGATTGGTGGTTTGGATTCAGGCGTGATGGGTTCTTGCAAACGGCATTAGGAGCACTAGGTGGGGCTGCAGGAGTCTGATGTTTTTCACAGATTATCTGCCTGCTGCTGTGAGGACATAGTGACAATTTCAGAAAATATGACAAAAATACTGGCTACAGCTTTAAGGAGCTCCTGAACCATGCTGTCTCCCAAATGGAAGACATTTTGGGTTTATTTGTATCCAGCTGCTAACTGTCTCTTGCAGATCTACCTTTGCAACTTTCATACAGAATGGAGAGGCCAATAAAGGCACAACGGGCCACCTTGAACAGGCTTTGTTAAAGTGGCTGAAGACTTACTGAGTGAGGGTCTTTTTAACACCCTTCTTGTTTAGACCAAACTTTCCCACTTAGTTTGATCCAAATAACATTTGTCTGACTACTTAATAAGTATTTTTACCAACACAAACATTATGAAAAGTTTAATACATTTTCTGACGTGACTGATGTGAGAGAGAGGAATTAAATAGACACTGATGTCAGACACAAGCCTCTCTTCAAACCAATCAATGCCATTATAGGCAGACACAGCTCAAACAGCTCTTAATGCTTGTAACTCACCACATCTGTTGGATAAACCTGCGGTGGGCCCAAACTACGGGCCCCGTTCAAAAGATACATGCCACCTGGCCTGACAGCTTTCTGGGGAAACCCTGTGCCTGATGGCATAAGGGAATGAAACTGGAAGATATAAAACCTACTGATGTGTGAAGTGGAGATACTGGTGGCACACTGTAACAGTCCAGTATAGAGCAGGACAGAAGCATGAGGGAGAGCTCAGGTGAACATTAAGCATCCAGGAATTCACATTTTAGACGATACGCTGTCAGCCGTACACTAGTGTCCATCTAGTCTTGTTCCCTTATTGGTTATGTTGTGACCTACCTTGTAGTTGAAGTTCTTGCACCTCTGTGTCTTTTGGTGTGTCTCACTCAGGTAGCTGATATCGTCTCCATGGTGCCAGACCCAACCACAAGACAGGGAGCCCCGCCTCCCGTCAAACCAACACCGTCAATCGTTCAGGCGGCACCGACCGTTTACTCTGCTCCTCCTGGTCCTGTTGGACGTAAAAAGAAGTGATGTTAGAGCCCAGAGACGAGCCAGAATGGTATTTGCATTTTGATTCATATATAACAGAATACTGTCAAAGTATTATGTCCTAAGAGTTTGTTGTGTGCTTGTCTGTCTTGCGATTTAATATTTTGTTTATGTTGTCTGAGAGTCATCATTACATGAACAGACAGGGTGTCACACACAAGAAGGTACGCTGCTGTTGTACCATCAGATTTCCCGATAATGAGCCAAAGTGTATCCAGATCATCATAGCTGTTCAGTCACTTTTCTTGGCACCATTCATTTTCACTTCCTTACTAAGTTATGCCATAAGAAATGGATGAAAGTATCAATCATTTTAAATGCATTATAAATGAAGTGGAAAATTAAACTTCCCATAAATAGCTGTAACTAGAATGACCTAAAATACACAAGTAATTTCAGATATTTCCACTGCTGTGAAAAGTATTGAACCCTCTCCTGATATATTCTGTGTTTATGTGTATCTCATACTAAACTGTGTCTGATCCTCAAACAAACTCTTAACATTAAACAAAGGCAACCTGAATAAAAGCAGATTCAAGTTTTAAATGATTGTATCTATTGAAACAAAAATCATATTTAATACCTATGTGATACCATATCCAAAGAACTACATTACTATTGCTATTAAAAGTGCATTAATAACTGGCTGCAGCTGGACTAGACACATCCAGGCCTGATTACTACCAGCCTAGTTCAGTTAAATCATCACTTAATTAGACCATTTTCAGAGGCATGGAGTTGAGCTTGTTTCCCCTCGTAGTGAAGGAGTTGCAGAAGCAGAGTGTAGTGAATGGACTGTGAATGGTTTGTCCATGTCCTGGGTGATGAGAGGCAAGTAATAGTGTTAGAATCCCATTCAAACAGCCCCCGGTTGCCAGTGCAGGGTGTGGCGTGGTGTAGTGTGGGAGAACTTGGGTAAGTTGATGTCTAGCCAAGCTTTGCATGCTTGATTAGCTGCAGAGGTTGGAGAGCAGAAGTTTTGTTTAAAAGCTCAGACACACACATTCCAGTTTTAAATGAATCCAATACAAATGGTTAATGAGAACTTATATAACACCGACCTTGTTAAATAAATTTGATTAAAATGTCCGTGATGTATGTGTTAAATGTGGAACACAGAGCACATTGTTATCTGTCTATGGGAATGCCTGAACATTCAGACTTCCTGGATGGAAGTTTAAATATCCTTTCATTATGAAAATTTCAATCAATACATTTATTAAAAAAAGACTGAGACTGATCGGTTCTACCTGAGTCTTGTTCTGAGTCTGTTTCTGTGAAGCCACTCTTGCCGTCAGCTTCGACTGGTGGCCCTCTGATTGGCTGGCATCAGCAGCTCCACTCCCATGCTCCTAGAAACCAGAAAGATGGAGATATTTACTGTTATATTTATTTACTGTTATAAGAGCTCATAGCTATGATGAGTCAAACATCAGCGATCAAAAACAGATTCAGAGGTCAATGAGCTCAAACACCTTTTTACAGTACGTCTTGGTTAAAATGATGTTTTTTATGCATCATTTGCAGCCTAATGTAACACAATAACTAAAGGCCTCAGTGGTTTATCTTGGTGTAAATGTGCTGAGTCACAGTATGAACCTCTTTGGCTTGGTCTCTCTCTGAAGCTTCTCCTGCCAGCTCCACAGCCGTATCTGCTCTCCAGTCTGACCATCTGTGTTATGCTCCTTCCTCTCAGCTGACTCTGGCTGCTCCTCATCCTCACCTGCTCCTTCCTCCTTTGCCTGCTCCTGGAAGCAGTCCCAACAGTGGCACAACAACAAAACCATGTGTGTGTTCATTACACGTGCACTAGTTTTTTGACATACACACCTTTGGTTTGTGTCCTTTGTCTTTTGGAGTAGCCAAATCTTCGTCTCTTGCCGCCTCCTGTTCTTTCTCCTCTGTATCCTCCTCTGCATCTTTCTCAGCAGACTCCTCCTCTCCACCCCCCTCTTCCTCCTCCTCAGTTTTAGGCTGCTGACTGCTCTCCTCTCCTGGTTTGTCTGTCTGGACTTCCTCCATCTCATCTGCTCCCTCCTCCTCCTCATCTCCTTCTTCCTGTCCGTCCTCCTTTTGATCCAGGGCTGTGGCGTTCTCATCGATGTCCAACGGATTCTCCTCTGAGGAGAGGAAAAAGTCACAAGACTGAACAGGTTTAAATGCCTAAACAAACATCCATTTCAATGAGGGAATGTGTTCCACAGTTCATTTTGCCTGTTTTGTCTGACAAACACCTTCATTTCTTCAGGTTAACAAACAATCAAATAATGTACAGAACCAGGCAAAAGTATGATGTTTCTGACTAAGTTCTTTCAGTGCTATGTAAGAAAAGTCAGTGTCGTGCCACCATGGTAGGATTTGTAAATTCTCTTGGCAGAGGAGGTATGCACTCTCTGATAATCTCTGCTGGAGGAGTTGGGGAAAGACTATATCCAGCTATGTATGTACAGACAGATGGAGGATGAGGGTATCCCTATATGACCCCTTCGTCATTTCGTTTGTTTTGTTTCTTTACAGTAATATTGTTCCAAGCAGCATGAAATGAGAGACAGGAAGCAGCTGTTAGTGAAGTCAACGCTTCGATGACTTCAAAATAAAACAGGACAGATGCTCTGATTGTGTTTCGATGTCTCCAGGTTCATGTAGGCCTACTGATGCTGTTCTTTTAGAAAAGCTTCAAAGTGCTCCTGGCTGCTGGATGTCATTCTGTACCATGTTGGATTCCAGTGTTTCCATGGCTACATCTTGACGTCATCTGGTTACAACTTCATTTTAAACTTAGGTCTGTGAAACCTGAAATCACTGCAGTAAAAACTTCATGGACTCTTGTCTCCTTTGTGTCGGATACAAAGTTTTGTTCATGAACTTGAAAAAGAGGATTAGAAACGGTCACATGCATTTCACTAAAACAATCACAGCAGGGTCTGTTTATTCAGCGGCAGGTCTCACCCTCATCCTCACCCTCTCCATCGTCTTCAGGCTCATCGTCCCGATCCAGGTTGAGGTCGTCGGGCAGATCCATGGCCTCAGGCTCAGGTCTCTTGTCCTGCCGACCGTGGTAGGGGTCCACCTCATTCTCATCAAACTCTCGCTGGAAAACAGCAAGAGCACAGATCAGAAAGAGTAAGACATAATCAGAGGGGATTTGTAACATGTTGGAAACATCTGATGTAATAAAGTGAAGGGAGTGGTCGTTGACCTGTACAGGTCAGTGTGATGCTGTGCAGGGAAGAACATCTGTGATCACTTCATCTCCTTGTTGATTGATGTTCTCCTTCTCCTCCTCCTTCATCTGTTCATCTTTGTCCTGGTTCTCCTTGTCATTGTTGGGGTCTGCAGCATCCAAGTTGTCATCTTTAGCCACCAGCTGTGACTCACCCTGAGAGAACGTAGCAGTGAGAGTTAAAGCTGACGCCTACAGGACTGAAATCATGATTCACAGCTGTTCAGCATTCACACAGGCCTCCTGGTCATTTGGTGGTCTGTACCTGGTCCATGCCCTGGCCAGACTCTTCCTCCTTGTCACTCCCTTCCACCTCATCATCATCATCATCATCCCCCCACATTCTCTCATCCAGAGTGTCTGTCTGTCCTTCACCCAGATCACCCATCTTTTTATCCAGCTTCGTCCTCATCCTCTTTAGGTGACTCATCATCCTCATCTGCAAATTATTCAAAGAAGAACCATCCACTGGTTTATACAACATACATCCAAATAAGTACAGTGGTGTCTCATGTGGTGAGTTACAATGAGATCAACAGGTGTTCATCATGGTCAACAGGCCACAGTTGAAGTTACCTGCTTCATTCTCATCCCCATCATGCATTTGGCCATCAAAGTCCTCTGACATCTCAACAGCGTTGTCCTCTGCCTTGATTTTCTCTTTATCCTGCTGTTCTTCCTTTTCCTCACCCTCCTTGGAAGTGTCCTCTACCTGGAAGAAAAGAGACGAGAAATGAGAAATGTTGGTCAATGATCCGCCTCATACATCTGATAAGGTCCTCGTGTTGTTTCAGGTAAGCACTGGTGATAAAACTCTCATTAATGCAGTTAGACTCTTCACAAACAAACACTTTCTATGAGACCATATCTTACTCCAAACTATGAACCTGGAACCTTTTGGATGTGCAGAAGAATAACATTAATTATTAATGTGTCAGGAGATGTAAATAATGAAGAGTTTGCTGCAGGGAATGGAATGAATACTTTCCTCATTAATGATGTATTATTGCACCAATCCACATCTCATTAGTTATAAATCAGAATGATCTTTTAATGACCTGGTCCGCCCAATCTATGGACAGCAATCCACAGGCATCACTACACCTATTATACACACAGGGATGAGCAGCAGCCCTCATCATCCTACTCAGTTAAATATCAGATAAATAAAGCTGTTGATGGCACAGACTGGGAGATGGTGGAGGCTGAAGGTCCAGGTATCTCACACCTGTCCCTCAGTGAAGGAGTGTCGCTGTTTAAATAGTAACGCACCTGCAGGAGCAGCTGGTTTAAAAGGAAATGGATGATGATGTTTAAGTCTCTCTGCGACGGCTCCCAGTATGTTTTAAGACAGATTTTAAGACTTTACTGATAACATTTAAGGCCCTTCATGGCCTCTTTTCCAGCCACATATCCAGTCTTTTAGTATTGTACATGCCAACATGTACTTTGAGGTCCTCAGGTTTTATCTGTTCCAGGGGCCTGGCTGAAGACTAAAGGGGACAGAGCGTTGGCAGTCAAGGTCCTGAGACTCTACAATGATCTGCCCGAGGAAATCAGGTCAACTGAGTCAGTGATCTGTTTGAATCCATTCTTAAAACTATTGAATTTCCTCAAGCTTTTGTTTTCCCTTGGTCTGCTGTCTATACTTAGTCAAACTGTTTTCAACCTTTCTGTACTGTCCAGGTTGATTTATTTTGTTGTGAAGCACTTTGTAACAAGGTTTTGAAAAGTGCTCAACAAGCTAGCATATTATTATTATTATTATAATTATTATAAAAGACATAAATGAATAACTAAGGGACTACATTCAACCACCTTACTTTGTACCTTACTTTGCACCCAGATTGTGCTCCATTTAACAAGTAAAAGTCCCAAAATGAACCTGAGTCATGGACTTTAGACCATGTGCTTTAGATCGTCTCACCAGGGTCCATTAAATGATAACTTTTGAAACTGCATGAAATAAAGACACATACTATGAGTCCTTAAAGCAGCTGATTGTTGAGGTGTGCACAGGAGAGTAAAGGATGTCATAATGTATTAAAAGCCTCATCAGTCAAGCTCTAGTTTATAACTATCCATAAAAGACTTATAATGTATTATAAGTCACATCTAGAATGTTCTTGACTGTTGGTGTAGTGCATCAGAAAGCATGTTGTGTGTTTATGAGTGCAGTTATAAAGCAATATGAACACATTTATAATACACTATGAATGCACCGTGATGCATTAAATGCATGGATTTCATAGAAAGTTTCACCAAAGTACATTTTTTACTAACTAATTTGTAAATTTCAGATCTTTCATCACCTGATCTTCATTCTCAATCTTGTCGCTGACGTCTCTGGAGCCATCACCTTCTCCTATACCACCGCCTTCGTAGTCGTGAAACTCTGTGGCACTTTCTCCGTCTCCACCAGCCATCAGTTCCTGTGGCAGGCAGAAACCCTGACAAGGAGAACACATCAAGCATTTAGTCGCTGCTTTCAATTCCCTTCCTTCAATGAGGCTGAGTAACTCTGGTTGTGTCTGTACCTTCTGAACCAGCTCAGTGAAGATGCTGGCCAGGACAGACAGCAGTTTGCCTGTGCTTCTGTGTGCTCCCGGAGACACAACCAGGTAGTAACGCACCAGGTCAGAGTAGATTCCCAGCAGAGGCTTCAGGCGCACCAGCTTCCTGCACGCCCTGTTCACCTGCCCAACACTCACATACACAACACCCAACATTTGGACAGATGAAATGAAATGCAATTGTGTGATGTGCATTATAATCCATGATTAGCTCTGATAGCCCTTTGTTAATGTGGTCTCCACAAACTGAGAACAAACAAATGGCTGAATAATGTGTCCATCTTTAAGCTAAAAGTCTCATCTGTATGACAGCGTTAGCTTCATGTGATTTTTCAGTTGATATAATTATGAATTAAGATGAAGATAGGGACTTTATGGCTGAATCTTACTGTGAAACCATCACAGTTTAACAGTTTTACAGTCAAATACCCAAACATGACCAAACAGGACATAGAGGACGATAAAATCACTACTTTTTAAAAATGGATTCATTATGACATTCAGATCTGAAACGTCTAAAATGAACTTTCATCACACATTTTATATAGTTGGACTGAAACAATGAAGGTAAAGGACCCTCAGGTCTGTACTTCTTGCTAGCATTGAGTACCATAAACTGTAGAAGCTTTCTAGCATTGGTTCCTGGAACTGTTAGCAGCTGGAGAAACACTTTTTAATATTTTCACTTTACCCATCCTGGATTACTGGACTGAAAATTAAGAGACCTGAGGACAGACTGTTGTCATAGAAACGTGATTGTAGCTTGTTGTCTACCTTACTGCTGTATGAAAGAGGCCTTGTTTGTGTTCTGACAACATTTCACTAATGAAGTTAAACTAAACTATATTAAACTAATAATGTTAATGATCCGTGTTGTTTGAATCAGTGAATATCTGTCCAGTAGTTAGTGGTGCGACATGAAGCTCAGAGGGTGAAATGATAGTTATGTTTGGTATTTGAAAAACAAAATGCATTATTATAGTAATGGTGTTCATTGTAGGACATTTGTAAAACATGTTTGTTTGTTTTGTTTAGGCAGGACATTAAAAACATACAGTTTAACAGGTTTATGCTCAGGTCAGTAGTCCCTGGATCAGTACTAGCCCAGCTGCAGTCAGTCAGCTGCAGCTGTAAAGAGTGTTGTTGGTACCTGAAGCTTTGGTAGCTGACAGGAGTCTCTTTGTGCCCTCAGGCGGCTCAGCAGCCTCTCCAGCCCCGCATTAACATCTCCCACACACAGAGCCTCCACCTCAGCTGCCAGCTCCTCCTCCAGGAGTCGAGTGGCCGGGCTCAGCAGGTCCTCCGCAGGTTCTTCATCAGCGTCCTCCTCTTCAGCAGCCTCTGAAACATCGAATGACATCATGTAGATAACCATTGGTACTGTAAGAAAGTACTGCCACTGTCAGTGTCAGTGAATGAGTCAACAACAGTGGAGTAGATCAGTCATCCACCTGTCAAAAGGTCGGTGGTTCCATCCCTGGGCCCTGCAGTCTATATGAGGGGCCTTGATCAAGATACTGAATCCTAATTTGCTTCTACTGGAGTGTGACTGATAGTAACAATGAAGGGTTATTGCTCCTGATGAGCGAGTGGCACCATGGATGGTAGCCTCCGTCTAGTAGCTGGTTCCCTCCAGATAGTCTTCAGATAAGTCTTTGGCCACTATACCCAGATCAGACGACCAATCAGCAGTGAGGACCTGTGTGTTTCCTCTGGCCATAGTTCACTATCGTTCAGGTCCTACAGCACATATTCACTTCATCTTCACCACTGAGACTGGCTGCTGGAGCATTTTCTGTCACAGCTTTCATTCATTTAAGACTTGATTAAAGGATTAGAAACATTTGGTTATGCAGATATCTGGTTTGGTGTCTACAACAAAGGTCGGCGCTGCCAGTAAGATGTGTATAATATTCAGTCAGAACACATGACAGACACCTTCTGAAGAACGTCTGAACTGTTTGTGTTAACTGTTGAGAACACAGGTCAGGTCCTCATTGCTACACTTCCTCCATACATGGAGTGAGGGCCAAAGACACCAAACACTAGAGAGGTGCATCTAAGAAAGCAACAAATCACTGTCATATTGCTAATTTAGGATGAACAAAGATTTGAGTAGGCTTTTGAATTTGTACTCTTTTCTGTACACCAACCAATGAGGTGCTCTGCTGTCCTTGAACGCATCATTCCCACCTCTCTTGATGTCTCCATGCTGCTGCTGCTGCTGCTCCCTCTCTCTTCTCTTCACCAGCGTCTGGACAGCACACAGCACGGTGTTGATGTTTGTCTCCAGCTCAGCAGAGAAGTCGGTGCAGAAGGCAGGCTGGTGATCTGTGGGGCAAATAAGCAGAGGAACTGTGTATTGGCAACAATCTGGTGGTATGATACATAGCAGATTACTGGGGTAATGGTTCAGGACATTGTCATTATGCATAAAAGGTGAAAATGTGATGTTTTGTCATGTCTTAAAATCTAATGTTAGGAAAACTGTCAAAGTAAAAATAGGTTTTACTGCAATCAGAACAATAGAATCTGCATTTTGTATTTAACACATTAAGGAGGAGGACAGCTGCTGTGCATACTGTGTGTGTAGTAGGTCTAGTGATGGACACAGGCCAGCTCATAAAAATGATCTGCTTCTGAAATAACACATCATTAATGAGGAACATATGACATCATCAGCAGAGATCCCTTAACAGCATTATATCATTAATTTTTCATTTTCCCAACACACTAATTAATGTTCTCTATGTTCCAAACATCCACACAGTCCAGCGTCACTGTGACATTGTTTTGAGTGAAGCGGACATCTCCTGATAAATCCTGAGGCCCCATGGGACTTGGAGTGAAATGTCCAGGCTGCTGAGTCTCTAAGAAGGTAGAAAATAATTTCTTTAGGTGGGAGGCAGGTGTATGATCATGTAAAATCAGATTCAGATGATGTCAGAGGTGAGCCATGCATCACAAATGTGTCGCATGCAGAGTGTCTGCGCTTTGTGTATTTTAAAATTTGAATAATCAGCCCTTTAAATAGCAGAAACAACAGTGGATCAATGGTTCAATCACTTTCTGCAGCCTCAAGACAGAAATGCATCAACAATGCTGCTGATCAGACCTCAGTTTAAAACCAAGCTTCTTAAACAACATGAACGCTGGGCGTGAAAAAGACATCTGCATTGCTCAAAATCAAGTGATGACACCTGCGCCAGGTGTAAGATAGAGCCCTTCATCTGACTGCACAGTTCAAAAGTTTCATTTCTACCCCCTCAGTTTGTCTTCTCATCCGTCAGCAGGATGTCTGTCAGTCATGTCTGAAGGAAGCATCGTATGCATTCACCTGTGCTCTGGGGTCCCAGGGAGAGAAGATGGGTCTTCCAGGAGGTGAACTCAGTGATGTTGGCCTCCACCCGTCCTCTGACATACTTCAGGCTTTGGGTGATGGCCGGCTGGCTCTCTGCACTGCCGACACACATGGCCGGCATGAAGAGCAGCTCCATGCTGGCCATCTGAGCCACTACAGCTCCCAGCTGGTCGAACAGGTTGAACAGCATGTGGCAAAGTGGTTCCTGTGGTAAAAACAGTGCTGCTGGGACTGGTTTTGTCTTTTGTGACTGCTACAGGGATATGACATAAACTTTGAAGCGATTATGTTTTTCTATGTGTGAAGGACTCGGTCACAGGTCTGCTGTGCCACATTGTCCAGCTCCACCTTCAGGCTCTGAGTCTGCTTCAACATTGCCTTCATGTGCTGGTCTAGCTGGCACCAGGCGGCGTCTCCCCTCTGCATCAGACAGGCTGGAGGTTGGCACTGTGTTGCCAGCGGGGACGGGTACCTCAGGGTGTGCTGCCTGCAGCTGCTCGTCACCTCCTCCTTCTCCTCCTTCTGCTGGAGGTCCTCTGGGCAGCACTGATGCAGCCAGAGGGTGGTGCACTGGGCAGCCAGTGCCTGGTCTCTGCTGACCCAACCCTGGAGAGATGCCTGGGGTGGGATGACACAGCCTGTGGAGGCCTGGGAGTGGTGAAGGGACAAGAAGTTCAGAAGCTCATTCATCTCTCACTTTTTACACTTTTATGCCTCAATTTTGACACCTGGATCAATTATATGATCATAATGACAACAATATAGTATTACAATAATAGAGCATTGACAGTTTGACTACAGACAGTACATATTATTCCCCTACATAGAATTTAGCCAACATTAAACCTGCTGATGGTGAATTTATGATCAGGTTCTAGTTGCATGTTCTCAGCCTGCTCTTTGTGCATTGAACAGTTAATATTTTCCTATCAAACTGTATAGGACACTTCTCTTTCAAGTGAGGATGGAAATACACTCATACATCCATCTTCTGTCTTGTGAACACAGCTGTGTGGCAGCAGACTGACCTGAGGTGGACCCACTGCTCGGTGAGTTTGGCCAGTCGTTGCCTCCGTCTGAGGAGCAGCATGAAAAGGTGGGAGGAAAAACCTCTACAGCGATCCAGATTCCCCAGACTCAGCTCCTGAGACCAAATAACACCCACAGTCAACAGATGATCAAATTAGCTCTGAATCAATCCCTGGCCTTCACTGTCTTACTGTTTCAGGGCTGGCCTGACTTATCATCCTTATTGATTACAAAATATTAATTTGCATGACGAGTCATTGATGGTCAAAGCATGGATTAACCAAGAGAGCAATCAGCCTACAATCATCTCAAGTTTGGGAGTGTTTCAGACAGAGACCCAACAACCTGGTGTCTTTTAAGCCAAGACACAACTAACCAAATGGAAGTAGTGGCAACAATTCAGCACAAAAAAGTTGCACTTGAAATCAAAGACTACAGCTGAAGGCAGACTATCACATAAAGTATATTCTGAGCATGCATGAGAGGAAATAACTCTCCATACCAGCAGGTGGCAGCAGTCTGTTCTCAGCAGACAAGATGGAGGACTGCAGATATACACACTCTTATTAGAATTAAGCAAATTCAGATGATCTTCACTTGCTTTATTCTAGTTGACCATCTTGTGAAAATATGTGTATTTGAATTATGAATGAAAATGAGAAGAGCTTTCCTGACTTTAGTGTTTAGCTCACCTTCCTCACCTTCCTCACTAATTTCTTACTGATTTAGCCGAACAGCTGATCAGAGTGATTTCTGTCACAGAGGAGTCAGTATGGTCAATCAGCTGAAAAGGTGCTGGAAAGAGCAGCCTAGTGTAGACAGGCTGACCATGGCTGACCATCAGTCTGAAGTGTCCGATCACAGCAGTACAACTGCTAAACACTTACAGAGAGACAGACTCTAGTGCGCCTTGTGAAGATGTCGGTGACATCAAGTCGTCTGACCTGCTTAGTTACTGTCCACAACCAAATATGATGAATACAGATTATCAACACCGAGATTATGTTTCTCACTGATTGTAATCTCACCTGTTCATGGCAGTAAAATGATTCCTCTATCATTCTATGTATTCATTAAATGAATGGAAGTTTGAACTAGAAGTTGAGCTGCTAATAAGATTATTTTTGTGTAAATTTATCCAGGTGGGGATTGACATGGAACACTTTCCAGATTTGAAGAATGATGTAGACTTTACTGTCTGGATGGTGACCGAGCAGTCTGTCTTCTGTCTGCCTGCCTCAGTAAGACACATCCCTTTTTTTTCCACGGTTCATCATTTATCCTTTTGTCCCTAAATCTATTCACACCATTTAAAGTAGAAATGAAAAACAATCACGTTAGTACCTAAGAGGTTTGTTCTGTCCTCTCCCAGGCATTTGAGTATCACAACTATTTTCGCATTGTGGTGACGGTGCCGGAGGAAATTATGCTGAAGGCCTATGGTCGAATCAGGGAGTTGTGCTAGCGCCACTATCGGCCCTACAGCCGCGACAGCAATGACCTCGACCAGTGATGGAGCAGAGCCGGACCAGTCTGGCAGTGTGGAGACCAAAGCCTAGAGAACGGAACGACTGACCTCCAACCAAATATAAAGAGTTGGAATCAGCTTTGAAATGATTACCTGATGGTCCATTAATGGTCTAATATTTGATGAACACTGTATGAATTTTGCAGACCAAAATTTAAATTTATTTATTTAAATTTTATACAAAAAAACTTGCATTAACCTTTACTTATTTTTATGTATTTATATAATTTGTGTAACACTTTGTATAATGCAACTTTTTTGATGTCAACTATTAGCATAACGTACATACCAGTTGGCTTTTTGCTGTCACAATCAGAGAAAGTGAACATATATTTGAAAATGCATTTTTACTACGGTTATCAATTGACAATATTCCACACACTTTGCTTGTGTGACATGACTCTCAGTGCAGTGTGAGACTGTGCTGGCATGCTCTTTATTAAAGCATTCTCTGTGTACTGTGCAATGTTGAATGACATAAATTAACAGACAAAATATTTTATTTGGTAGTTTTATTAATAGTTTTATATTAAAAATGTGTTGACATGACTGGTGTTGAAGGGTATAAGTGTTTTATGAGAGCAATAGTTAGTATTCTTCATAATTGTGAGTGAAATCTCTTGACCAGATGGAGCCTGGGCCCCATGTATCAAGGCTGAGTCTTTTGCAGCAGACTAGGATCCTTTGCTGTGAGTCCTGCCCTCTCTCGTTGCCACGTTTACATATTTTTTGTTTGAGAGAGATTCTAAGTATTGTGTACACTTGGATTAGACTCTGAGAACAGAGTATTGTGCACACAAAGCATCCTGAGCCTTATAACGATTAGAGTGGAGAAACAGCAGATTCTGATCAGTAGGAAACTGACCAGAATCAGAAAAGACTCACTTAGACATTTACAGGACAATGTTTCACAGGCTGAATGTCCTTTATTGAACTTTAAAATGCCATGTTATCAACTTCATAAACTCTAGCCCCAAGTCATTAATCACACATTTACTTTAGTTGATCTGATTATATCTGACGATATAATTAGTCCTCCACATTGGGATGCAAGCAGCAGCTAAGGTAATTCTTGAGTCTAGAGATCCTCTTCAGCAATTTTCTGAGGCCACAAGACGAGGCTGAGACATCAGGAGTGAAGTCTGTTGGTTTAGCTCCTTCAGAAGACTTGGCAGTTAAATCTTCATCATTGAAGCATTGACGTAGTCCTCCACCAGATAAGCATCCTGAATTGTCTTTATCTGAGACGGGAGGTATTTCTCCATTAGAAGGACAGACATCTGGATTGGTTTCATCTGGGACGGTAGGTATTTTTCTGTCAGACTTCTTGACTCGATGAAAGAATCTGTGAATCCTCTGCAGCAATTTTCTGAGGCCACCAGACGAGGCTGAGACATCAGGAGTGAAGTCTGTTGGTTTAGCTCCTTCAGGAGAGGTGACAGGAACCCCATCAGGTGACCCTACGGTGAGACCACCATCACAGAAGAGAGACAATTTAAGTTTATCAAAATACCTGGTGGCTGGAGGATCGTTATTAGCAGCAGAGGGTATGGCTCTGACATAAAACCTACCAGAGGACTTTTGGTCCGGTGGGAAACCTGAGGAGCTCTTCACTGTGTCTGTTCAAAATACTGGCCACTCATTCATGAGAGCTTGGGAAGCGTCCAGACTGGAATAAGTATGACAATCAGTTAGTGAATCAATCAATCGATAAAACCATTAATCCATTCAACAATATGTGATGTCCACTAGCAGACACGCAGTCACTTACTAATCACTGGTCTCAAAGCGATTGATCAGGTGGTCCATTGTGATGAATGGATGCTGCAGAGCTTGATAGAGAGAGATTCTCTCATTCACGTCGAAATGCAGCATCTGTTTCAGAAGGTCTGCAAAAGCAATCCTGTCCTCAAGTTCTTCAACCCTGTCTGTTGAATTCACCTGGAAACAGATTCAGATAAATTAATCCAGTCCCTTCCTTTCAGAGACAGGTAATTATTAACAAGTGCTGTTTCAAACGGACACAAGAGAAAGTGCTCCAGGAACCAGTGCTAGAAAGCTTCTACAGTTTATGGTACCCAATGCTTGCTAGAAATACAGACTTGAGGGTCATTTACCGTCATTGCAGGGACATGCTTATTCTGCCTGGTGAGGTGCCTGCTCCTCCCTTAGCTCCTAAGGGTTGGCCATCGGCTCTTCCACTGTCACCGTGAAGGCATTCTCTGCCAACTTCATCACAAACTGCAACACATACAGTTTGATAGTTCAGATGTGTCAGAGGGAAAGCAATGAGATTAGAGACAAGATATTAAATTCCAGCAAAACACATGGCATACCTTTGTTTCTTGATAATGATCTCTTTTTGGGCTGACACATGCAATCAGTCCAACGTTTCCCTTTCCCTCAAAGTAGCTGTCGAACAGCGTTTTAAAGGTAGAGCTCAGGAATGGAACAGTCTGGAAGAAAATAAAGACTCTGTGAAATCATGCCTACTGGAATGTTAGCAATGATAAAAAGGAATATGAACAATATTACTATACACACAAATAATACAGATGAACAGCTAAATATAATGAGCAGATTATAAAATACCAACCGTCTTGTTTCCAGTCCTTTTGTTTTCAGTCAGGACTTCGATACAGCTGTGCAGTGCCTGCATGTTGTTGTTCTCCCAAACTGTAAATGAGACATTAGAAGAGACGTTGTGCTTCTGAACAAACTGAAAACTGATAGACAGAAATGCCTCTGTTTGACTTAAGAGAGAAAGAAACCCACTGACCTAGTTTTGAATCTGATAAGTTGATCTTACTTCTTCCCATGTCAACCAGATAGAGCTGGCTCACATTCACCTTGTTATTACGCTGCAAAAATAAAACATCACACCATTAGTATCACTCAACAGCCACTCGAATCCTTTGTGAAATTCAAGAGCCGTCATTCTTTAAATAAACATTTCACCATAAAGAATGAACAATGCAATATGAACAATTTCAATATGTCACACTAGAGGTGAACATCACCTGTGGTATCAGATTCAAATCAGCATCTAGAGGTGCACGGACCAGCTTCAGAGCGACCACAGTGTGGGAGTGCTCGTATCTAACCTCGAGTGTATGGGCCTCTGTCCTAATATTTTGTCCTGGAGACAGAACAGAGCATAATCCACAATGAAAATTTGAAAAAAAAACTAAAACTAAAAATACACTTTCAAATCTTTCAAACTTTGCAAAACTACAGATTCAGTCTGCATATAGGGGAACACAATGACAAAACATAATACCCTTGTATTCAGAACAACATAGAGTTATTATCACCACTCACCCCTCTTGAAGACCTTCATAGCATCCGCTTTGGACGTCACTTCTTCTTGCGTGCACTGAGGCAAACCCTTGTGTGCATGCAAACCTTCACGGTAACCCCTGGTGGCTCTGTAACTAGTTTATGAAAAGACAAACACAATGTGTGGTTTTAATAAGACAAGCAGCCAAAGCTCCAATAAAAAATGTTTGATTTCAGTGTAAATGTTAGATAAATCCAAACACATTGAGGGTAGTATTAATTGTACCACAGATAACCTGGATTCAAACAGGCATTGGGGTTCAGAAAGCATACACTGACTCTAAATCCTGTCTCTTACCTTTCCACACATGGAGCCAAGAGGAGATCATAGACTGTGTCATCGTAGACGTCACAGTAGGTTAGAAACACACTGTAACAGTAGTGTTTTTCTAACTTGTCCCTAAGAAACCGAAAGAAAGGCGACATTATGAACAGCAGTTGCATGTACTATAAATTCACCTCATTTTAATGAACTATTATCACCATAAATAGTAAAGAAAGTCAAACATTTCTGTACTGACCGTTGATTTTTGGGCTTATTCAAGAGAACATCCTTTCCCTTAAACTTCCCAATTGTGCCATCCGGGTTCAAAACCTGATGAAGATTGAAAACATTTGATGTAAATGCCCCCTCCACTCCAAAAGTGTACAGTATTTGTTAGAGATCAAGTAGACAAAATATTAATGAAAGTTTTACCGATTTTCGGGCCAGAAATGAGCCGATGCTGTTGAATAACATATCAAGAGATCGTGGGAGGATTCCCTCTTCACTTTGTGTTCCAGTCATGGTGTAGGTCTTTCCACTGTTTGTAGCACCACATGCAAACAGCACACCTATAAACACAGACAATCGCAACCACATTATATCCACTTTTCACAGAGACAATTGTTGTCAGTAATTTATTATATGCTGCTTAAATAAAACATACTCATGATTATGTCTTATCACACCAACAAACCCAAAACACAATCAATTAATCTCTGATAAACTTGATTGTTACTGAATTAAAACTTTTGGCTTGTGGCTAAAGCAGAAGCCCTGGGCTTTTTCCTGCTCTAAACTATCCTTATTATATATATATCTGCCTGTAAAAATCAGTCAACCTCTAGATTGACGTTATCAAAACTTATCATCACTTGATTAACTAATATACTTCCAACACTAGAGAGGATAATTGTACATTTTATGGCTCAGAAAACTCACCATTATTTTGATGAATGAAAAGGTCCTCTATCAGTGGCTTTCCAACATCCACAAACACGTCCTCTTGATTGGTATCGCTCTTAAATGCACCCGTAAATTCGTAGTAGTCCTCAATCTAAAGAAAACACAAAGTAAAACGGAATCAAACAATGATGCCATGAACAGAAATGACTGGAGCCTGTATAGAATTGGGTGTCAATGCTGCAAGTATTCAATCCATCACTGATTCTTGAGAATTTGGATAAAACATGTCCCACTAAGAACAATGCTAATTGGGTTGAAAACGGATAACATTTTCTTATTTAAAATAATAAAATGTGATCATCTGAGGGTTTTCTGCATAAATGTAACAGTTCTTTCACATTTTTGTTTTTTTTAAATGAATTATATGAATATATGATAGCCCAGCACCCAAAAAATCAGTTGTCCTTAAACAAGAGGTTATCAATTCAATTTGATAAAAAACTGTGAAAAAATGATTTAAAGTGTATAATATATATGCAAGATGAAAGAGTAAAGTGAAAAACCTCCCAAAACTAAAAGCACTGAATTTTCATCAAAATGTATTCTTATTCTGTGTTTTCTCAAAATATGTCCCACGTTTTTGTCAACGCCGTCAGTTATTTATAAAAAGCAATAAAATCAGGCAATCGCATAGTCAACTATGTTCCCTTTCCACCTTCTACATTTGCTGACTGCAACAAGGTCAAAGAAGCTTCTGTAAGTTTGCTAATTTTACAATAATATTTAGACATTTATCATTGCTACTGTCACAACCATGACGTGTCAATACCGTCTCTTTTTTATAGAAATTGTTAATTTAAGTTATGACTTAAATGAATTCATTTTAGGTAGAGTCCAGAGGTAGCTAGTAACAGGGGGGAAAAAAGATGACTCTTGTATACAACTCTTGAATGTCATGTTAAAGAGTGTGTTTTCGTCAACACCGTCAAATTTTCTGTCTGACGGTGGTGACATATAGTTTGACGGTGTTGAAAAAAATCATCCAAATCATCCTCAACAGCGGTTAAAATATGATTTATGATCACAATAAATAGTTGTATGGCTACTAATGTTTCATTAACCTCTTTATTTATGATCGACATAATTTCCCCTTGTTTTCTTCCACTTCAGCATATGTATCCTCAATGACTAAAACCATTAAAAACCAATTCATTTAGACGCACCATTTCATGATAAATTGGCACAATTTCATAGGAAATCCATTAAATTCTGGCATTTCTGGTTATGTATTTCAGGAAGCTATGGCTAGGCAGCAGCTATCAGTGGAAGAGCGACGGAGAAGAAACAGGGAATACCAAAAAAAGCGAAGAGAGAAAATATATAGTGAGCCAGAGTTACAGGAGGAATACCTGAGAAAGGAAAAGCAAAGATGGAAGGAAAGAGGAGAGGATGGGAAGATAAAACCTATCAGTGATTTGAATGAACAATGTACAGTGTAAAATGTAAAGTCATGCCATTTTGGTCAGAACCTCCCACAGCTCAATCTGCACACTGGAATGTATTACAACTGTTGGTTGTGATTAGGCCACTGTCACCACCGTCACATCTCAGTCACCACCGTCAGATGGAACTTTTTTGGTTTTAAATTAATATGCTTACAATTGTTCATCCAATGCAATTGAGTCATTAAAGTAATTGTCTCTTTAAAATCAAAAATGTATCTTTGTCTACAAAATTGTTATTTGTTTTAGATTTAATGCTAATGATAAAAGTTGCATGACATCAAAGTTTTTAAAAGAGTAAGTATAAAAAAGCACAAGAAATTAACAAAAGTGAATATTCAAAATTTAACAGTAATATGTGTACCTATGGTGTAGAAACAATGATTTAAAAGGTCTAAATTTATGTAAGACTAAATAAATTGTAATAATTAGCTTTTTACTGTGTCTGACTGTGTTGACAAAAACTAAGGAATGAAAGGAAAAACACACATTTTATGAATGAATTGCAATAACAGGAAGTTGCACTAAAACCTTTCTTGATTGCTTGGACATGACTCTATAAATATACAAGTTCGGATTTCTTTACATTTAATTTTTTTTCCCCAAATTAAAACCTGTTTTATCCAAATTCTCAAGAATCAGTGCCATATGTTTTTCTACTTTTCTTGTTTACCCACTTGTCTAGATAATATAGAAGAAAAGAATAAGGTGGCTGCAATACACTTACCCTTTGGTGTTCATTTGCTGCCGCAGTGGCAGTCATCAGAATAGTACTGTGGTCGGAAGTATCCACACATCTTTCATCCTTTGTTGCCTTAACTGGACGGATACGACAGTAAACCTGTAAACAGTACATGAAATACAGATCTTTTAATACACATACAAAGGGTGTGTGTGTGTGTGTGTGTGTGTGTGTGTGTATGTGTGTGTGTGTGTGTGTGTGTGTGTGTGTGTGTGTGTGTGTTTGTATGAGGACTTGTTCACGCAAACGTCTTCGGCGTTAGATCATTGTACTTCCGGGTCATTTCGGCACCATAGAAACATGAAAACAACTGTGGGAGGAAGTGATAGAAGAGGAGAGGGGGAGAGAGAGGGAGACAGAGACAGAGAGGAGGAAGGGGCAAAGAGAAAGAGGAGGAGATACCCTGCAATCCAGATGTGTATGTCTTTATGGCAGAGTCCCATCTGACACAACCAACAGATCCTTATCAGGCTGTGAACTTGTATGCAACTAAGAGAGGTCATCAGTGCAGCTCTGTGAGTCAGAAGTATTTAGCTGTGTCCTGTACTGACCAATGAGTTGAGCTGTGAAGTGGGGGGAGCTGTTGGTTCAACTGAGACAGACTTGGGACACAAAAATCTTCTGTGAAAATTAATGGGACTTCTACCACCTGTAATACAAAGACCAAACGTTAACTGACAGAAAAGCACAATGGCAATATCTGTGTGTGAACAACCTGTGTTGAAAAGCAGTGTAATGTATGGAATAAAACCTCAAGTTTTTGATCTTGTGTGGAAATACTTTTATTAACTATTGTTCTGTATTGTTATTCAGTGTGAAATCCTGGCCTGCAACCCAGATTAAATTTCTAATTTGCCCGATCCCTGTGGTTTGTTAATTATTTTAGACAAATCTAGAACTTTGAAATATTAAAAATTGCACATTATGTATGGGTCACTTGATGGCAAAATGCGCACACATTCCATTTCTAACAAATAATCTATGTTGGCATCAATTTATAATGTGAGTTAAGACAGCAGTAAATGAAAGTAATTTGTTAGAAATATTCCATATACATTTTGAAAGCCAACTGAGCATATTAGGGCTTATAGGTGGAAGCTGACCTTTTCAGGCCACATTTCACACAGGCCACAGAAGCGTGTAGATTTTTTAAACAGGATCTCTCAGGTATCTTTTATTACCTTTCAAACAGTGTTCCCTGAATAATCAAAAAGGTATAACTCTTTAACATATTAATATCAACAGATAATTAACAATTCTGCCAGTGATGGACAACACTGTAAACTCCCTTATGAGTTACAAAACACAATATTAAGATCAGCCTCAAAGCTGTGTTAGGATCAAACTGCTGGAAATGAAAGCTGCAGTTATTTTCAAAGAATATAAAAAAATCCTTGTGAAATCTAGGGTGATGTTTTATTGCACCATGTTGTGGCAGAGTCATAATTTGTATTTTCTGTTGTGTGTGTTCTCCCTCCCTGCCTGGGGGTGATGCTATCACCCCGTTATGTGTCCTTGAGGTGGCACCTCCTTTAAAATGGCATCCATGAATCCTAGTGGTGGCTCCTCTTCTTCCGTGCTTCCAACCTGACAGTGCCTGTGTGTGTGTGCCCTGTGGCCTTGTGTTAACTCGTGACTTAGACTTGATGACTTTCATTGTAAACATTGCTTTTTGTAAATATTGTAATAACTGTTCTTTCCAGCAGTCCACTTCTGTAGGGGTGGGAAGCTCTTTTTGTTGGCTCATCTTTTCTCCTGTTTTTCTGTCAGGAAGTTAGGAAAGTTTTCTGTAATTCGTTTGCTTTATTTTAATGATATGGTATGTTAGTGTGAAAACCAGAAGCTTGTTTTGTTTAGAGTAAACTGAATAAATTTGTTTGGACTTCTATTGCTGGCATTGGTCATCCTTGGTAGTTGGGAAGAGGGGAGTCACTTTTATGCTATGCTCACGTTCTCCAAGACACCAACAGAAAAATAGAAGTGCAGACTGCTCACTACATGGTTAAGTGCATCAGATGTTTCAATGACAAAACAAACAAAAACAGATAAATAAAGTATTAAAAAGTTATAATAAACCATACAATAACTGTGCCTGTTACTATTAGGCCTGATAAGGTTTGCTCTCAAGTTCAAAGGATGTCCATTTTAAAGTAGTTGCTGGACAGTCGTGAAACTCAAATTCAGGATAAGAACAGTAAGTACATGGTGCTTCAAGGGTAGCTCCACAGGTATGAGCAACAGGCCTTCTGTTAAGCCAAGTTTCAGCATTGAAGCTTACCATCATTTTGTCATATGACAGAAGAACCAGTGTAGAAACACAGGGTTTTTTCAGCTTTGGTTTGGTCAGCATTTTTCACATATGTTGGAGATAGTTAAGGGTTGCCTGTTCCCTCTGAGACAGCACCACGTTTGTTGTTTCAAACAGTTGGGACACTTTTTTCCGCTGTGGCCTTTTTTGATTCATACAGAGACAATACACTTTCCTTGTCTGACAGTTTCAGCTGTACAAGTGCCATGATGTGGAGCAGCAATTGACTATATGTTTTGGCTCTTGGAGAATGGCTTTATGAGCCATTGTTTTGATGGCAGGCTGCATGTTGTTCTTTGGAGGTAGGAAATGGCAACCATCCTTGTAAGAAGTACAAGTTAAAAGATCTTCAACAACCCTTATCCTGCAAATTGATGCACGGCGTGGGCTGTCTGGATTTCCTAAGTTCCCAGCAGACATTGATGGGGAAAGTTGGCTGCTTGAATTTAAAGGCAAACCTTGTGGTAAGACATCCAGTCCACTGTTCTGCTGGAAGAATAAAACATACACTTAACAAAAAGAGAGTGGTCAATGAATGAAAAAGAGGCCAAAATATCCTAACTTTTAGTATGTTTGTGTCAAAGTCCAAATAATATTGGATCCTACGTTTTCCCTTAATGCAACTCAAAAGCATCTCTTCATAAAACCCTCTTTTAAGCTGCACACCTCCAGGTTATAACACAGGCTTTTTATTCAAAATTTGTTGTCTAAAATCCCAAGCCAAGTTTGCCCTGACAACTTCAGCATGACATCATCATAGTTAATTTTTTCAGACCTGGCAGAGCTCCTCTTACAAATCAGGTTGTGTAGTGATGAATCAGATGATTGACTTTTATGTGCAAAATTGGTAGAGTGCGCCTTTAAAAGATCACGATGACACACCTAGGTTAGGTAATCCATCACAGAGAACGAATGATAGATTTAAATATATAAAAGTTCATATAAAAGATGTGCAAAAGGATTTGACTGATTTGTGTTTAATTGGTTCCAATGCATTACATCACCGTTGGGCTCAGATAAGTTCACACTTTTTCATATCAGTGTGAAAACAATACTCACATGCACATATTTACACAACAGTTTTTGTGTCTGTCATTGTTCTTCATGTCCGTGCATTCTGTAAATGACATTCCTACTGCAGTTACAAATTACAAATCAGGTGGAATATTCCAAAGTATTCGAGTTTTTAGAATAAAATTCCCTCTGTGTTTTCATGGACAGCGAGTACTTGTTGAGCTAGAGTGGAGGAATAGTGAAAAAAAGAGGAAATTCAAGATAAAAATGAATTTGAAAAATAATTAGATTTGATTAAGTTAGACTGCTGACCCCTCATATTAGCTTTAGCTAAAATTCCCTGTACGTTTTGCCATGTCATAGATTTGACTTGCATGAGGAGCAAATCTCTTCACAGATAGCATGGATAGTTACAGTAACCAAATACTGCATTTTAAATATGGGCAGGCAAGTATTTTTTCAAGACTGCTTTGAATAATAGTGAGCTGTTTAACCTGACCTCCATAATGTTAGACATGAGGTTTCCCTCTTAACTAAAAATATCCTTTTAATACAGACCAGATGCACTAGCATGCCTTTAGAAAATATTATGCAGAACAGCTCCATCATATCATATATTTACAGTTATGTAATAAAATCATACAGTAGCTTAAAGGATGTGTTAAGAGTTGCTTGCAGTGATGCATCATACCTGCGCAGTTTGCACTGCTTCCACATGTAATGGAGGCAGGCCATTTGCTGATGATGATGAGAGTTGTAAATCCTGAACAGGTACTCCATTCAGCTTGGCACTCTGATGGATGAATCAAGTATGAAGTATTAATGGACATTAGTTAAGATGTGATTATTATATATATGATTCCCACATTTAGATGTTTTCTCCAAAGCAGTGTGAATAATAAATAGAACTTCTGACCATATTACGTATAGCTCAGAAAGATAAGCATCAAGTATGGAATGATCACAAGTTGTAGGATCAAATCCCAGCTTTCATGACAAGATGTCTTTAAAAAATTTTGCCTCAGCATTATGAATGATAAATATAATATTTAATCAAAAAAGACCAAAAATATTCTAGCTCAGGGAGATGCGTTCCTGACCTGAAATGTCGGAAATATGTCTCTTAGGCATGAAGCCCGATTGTGCTTCATCAATTATAGACTTCAAAACAATCTTGGTTCTTCCTGGAAGGATAAGGGCCAAAATTTGATACTCATTATTGAGTCATACTACAGGATAAAGCACCAGTTGATAACATCTCATTAAACACCTGTAATAGAAAGGGCGCCGTCTGCTGGGTAATAATTTATAAAATTCTGATGACAAACCATCGCTCCCAGGGGATTTGTTCTCCTTCAGGGAACCTATACATGGACTGATCATTGCTTGGGTTAAGGACTGATCACAAAGATCTCTTTCTGGGTCATCGAGTTGAGGGGTGTTCTGTAAGCAATTTAAAAGTAATAACGTGTCATTTTCAGAATATTCAGATGTGTATTATTTTCTATAAAAGGTGGAGCAAAAGTTGGATGTAAGTTTTGGGTCATCAGATATACAGTCATTCACTTTTAATTCATTAACAGAATTGATTTTTGCATGATATTTTTCCAGTTCCAAATACAAGTTTATCTGCTCTTCACCATTCAAAAACTTTTTGTGCAGGACTCGAGTTTTCGACCCTACTCGGTAGCCATCTTGGCACCTCTCCAGGATGTTTATGTTCCTACCTTAAGGCAACCCGGGCGTAACTGCGCCGTTGGCAAAGGTTCCACCTGGACGCCTGCTCTGCTCTTCGGTCCCTTTCTTTTGTATACATTAAACAAAAAAGTTATACAACTATTACAGTCAATATAGTATAAATTATAATCATGAAGAATATTTAAAAAATATAGATAGCTGGGGGAATGAAATACATTTACACTGCAGCATAATAGCAGTATACACCATGTCTTTTCCTTCCTGAATGATCCATTTTCTGTTTTGGGGTTTTAAGAACCACTTAAGAGTTGATGACTTTCTTGATCCTTTGGGGGAAGGATTTGTTAAGAACTAACAACAAATCTCCTATTTCCTAAAGTGACATCCTCTCTCCCAACAGATTCCAGCCCACTCAGAATCACCTGCAGCATTGCAGTGTGAAAGGCAGCATAGTTGATCAAATCATTGTCATTTTATTGCTTCCTATTTCAAATACAACCTTATTTAAGTATTTTTAATTAGTCCTGATGCCACAAATGATACCAAATAATGGCATAAAATTAAAGGAGTTCCTTCTCCCACATCAGTATTTGAACTTGCTCACAAGAGTTCCTCCACACATGCATGCTGGAAAGATGCAATAACAGCAATGAAGTTTTTCTTTTCTTTTCTTAACTTTATTAGAACAATGAACAAAATACATTACACGTATACATAGTATTGCAAACAGTTATACTTATGTATACAACATAAACACAAGAAAATAATCACAAATATGCCAGGGGGAACAGACACTTGCATAAATTACTTTATACTTTAGTAACACTTTGAACATCCTGAAATTGAAGAGATGTATTGTTTGATCAAAGTCAATGTGATCCAAACAATACATCTTTCCAACATAATGTGAAGAGGATGGATGTGAACATTGATGAATTGTGACGATTTACTCACAATTCATCGAATACTACTACTCTATACTACTCTATACTCTACTATACTGGATATGTGGCATATAGCATTACTATAAGAAATTTTATCTTAGCTCATTTCCAATTTAACCACTAGCAGTATACATTAAAATCTTTTGATGGTACTAAGAAATTAAAGTTCTCTGAAGCCCAGTTTGACCTCGCAAAGAGACAGAACTGTTTGTTTGGTCGCAATAGCAGAGTTTGGATGGAGGAAATCTTAGAGAACCCCAACATACATGTTAAAATTACATTTACTGTTTAACTGTACCTTTTTCTCCTCTTTTCTCAAGCCGTCAGTGTAAATCTTTGGTCTGAACAGGGCAAAAAGTGCAAAGTGCGTACAGTGAAATTAAATTTACCTACCCTTCTTTTGTCTCCAGCCCTCAAGAGAGAGGTGGAGACAGAAGAGGTAGATGGGTAGAGAGAGAAATGGTAGAAGAGGTGAGGTAGAGAGGGAGAGGGAGAGGAGGGGCAGAGGAGAGAGACATAGATAGAGAATAGAGGGGGAGAACCACCTTGCATTCAGCAGTAGGTATAGCTCAGAAGGATAATCTGCAGATTCTTAGTGATCTGAAATTATAGGATCAAATCCCAGTTCCAATTAAATATTTTCTCCAAAGCAGTGTGAATAATTAATAGAATTTCCGTTCACATTACATTGGGTAGGCAGGATAGCTTAGTGGGATAAGCTAGAAGGTTTAGATGGGTATGATCAAATCCCAGCTCAGGTAGCTCAGGTAGAGGAGTTAGAGGAGGCAGGGCTGG
Source organism: Chaunax sp. Z400 (assembly GCA_037577475.1). Taxonomy (NCBI): domain Eukaryota; kingdom Metazoa; phylum Chordata; class Actinopteri; order Lophiiformes; family Chaunacidae; genus Chaunax; species Chaunax sp. Z400. The sequence continues at coordinate 22,445,831 of CM075202.1, read as the reverse complement.
ACAGAGAGAGGAGGTAGGAGAGGCTCAGATAGAGGGGTAGAGTTTGAAAAGGACTGGGATGAAGGGGTTCATTTACAAATGTTTACTATCAGGGAAGTTGTACAGGAATCTCTGGGGTTTAGTTCATCAGAGTTGGTTTTTGCTCATACTGTGCTTGGTCCCCTGAAGCTCTTAATAGAAAAGTGGTTATGTGAAGGAACAGAGAAAAACTTCCTGGACTAAGTGTGTAATTTCAGACTTAAATTACGCCATGCATGTGAAATAGCTAAAGCTAACTTGGAAATGGCACAGGCTAGAATGAAAGGATGGTTTGATAAGCATGCTAAAAGCAGACAATTTCGGCCTGGCGATTAAGTTTTGGTGCTGTTGCCGATTCCTGGCTCTACTCTGCAGGCTCGCTACAGTGGGCCTTACTTAGTCCAGAAAACGGTTGGTGATAGAAACTACCAGATCACACCAGAAACCCCCATCCCTGTTCAGAGATGGTCATTCCAATTTGACATAGATGGCTTCTTCCACTCCTCTCTCAAACCATCTATCCTCCCTGTACAGAATGTGAACATCGTTGTCCTCAAATGAGTGTCCTTTGTCCTTTAGGTGTGGGTGAACTGCCGAGTCCTGTCCCGAAGAGCTGGCTCTCCTGTGTTGTGCCATGCGTCCGTGGAGTGGCTGCTATGTCTCCCCTATATATAGATCATTGCACTCCTCACTGCATTGAACTGCATAAACCACACTGCTTCGGTTTTGCTTGGGTACTTTGTCCTTGGGGTGAACCAGTCTTTGTCTGAGGGTGTTGCTGGGTTTGAAGAGTACTGGGATGTTGTGTTTGGAGAAAATCCTTCGGAATTTCTCAGACACTTTCAGACACATATGGAATGACGTGTTGTTTGCGTCTGTCCTTCCTTTCTTCTGTGGCAGTTGTAGAGCTGTTCTTCTGTGATCTCCTAGTAGACTTGACAAAGGTCCAGTTGAGGTAGCTTCAGGTGTTCAGAGCTTTCTTAATATGTTTGTGCTCCTTTTCTTTGCCCTCTGCCTTTGCAGGGATGTTTTCAGCCCGGTGGTGTAGGACTACAACAAGATAGCTCTCTATGCACTAGGACCGACCTCACACCAGATCAGATATGTGTATTTATGTGTATTACTGGACCTCTGCCTTACCACCACATACTTTAAATATAATTATTTATAGATTACTCAGATCAGATTACTCAGATCAGTCAGATTACTAGTGATCTAAAAGGAGTTACAAATAAAATCATAACACATCTGTAAAATAAATGGGGATAAAAATCATGATTTTTACTTATCAAAACAAGTATCGAAACCATACAGGGGGTTGGACATGATTGTTGCAAAGAACGCCAAGTCACACTATCACCAACTGCTGGATCTCCTGAAGAAGACAAGACAATATAGTTATGAAAATATGGTTTGCTGTTAGTATGGCAATCTCATGGAATAACCTGCATTGCTAAGAACAGATCAAAACACCTCTAGCTCACAGAAACCATTCCCAGTAATCATTCTATGCTTGTGACTGTCTCTCACTGAGCTTGTACATTCCTGCCTAATTCATGTTTTATTACATTTGAATGTGTATTTCTACCTATTTTCTAACTTTATGTTTTACTTTCTAAAAAATGTACCCTTCAATGTGTATATCAAAGGGGAAGCCCACTCAACATGAAACATCTTGTAAAAAGACAGGATTTCCCTTTCCCTGTCCTCTGCACTGTCTCCAAGATCCATGACAAGACTCAATGGTTTTCCAATTGCATGTTTATTCAAGAGATGATGATGGCTCCTTTATCCACCGCTTCCTAAACACAGATGACAGCAGGTTGTGACTCATTTAAATAAGGATAAATAAATCAGGTATTATCCTCTTGGTTTGGCATCTGGCATTTCCACACTATGTCATACTTAATGCAACAAAATGAACTGTGTAGCCAGCAACCCACACCCCAGCCTGTAGAGCCTGCTTCTGGCCATTAACACCCTTGAGGGAGGACAGCAGGGATGGATGGATGTTGAACAGCTTTCCTCTGACATTAAAAAAAGAAATAACCACATTTAATACTGTAAGCAATGCAGTCAAAGAAGCATTTTCCCACCATTCCGTTTCTTGACAAAAGATCCAGTGAGGATCCTCATGAATCCAGCTAGACATACCAGCTCCACCCCAAATTCTTCAAGCACACGATCAATGGTGCCATCAAACTCTGCTCAGCTCCCGTACAGTTTGTGGTCCAATACCTAGTCGGGATCGGACACAAACGACCCAACAGTATTAAGGCTTTTCTTCTGAGTAATTTATTCTGAAATTACTCAGCTCATTCCTTAAGCTTCTCAATGTTCATTTGCTCCAATAAATGCATGCAAATAAACCATTTTATTATTTTTTTTACCTGTGTCTGGATGCCTGCCAGCGATGCCCTCTTCAGGCCCTGGACTCCAGGTCGGTTGGAGATGACTACCACTATCTCTACAGAGCTGGATGGACGCTTGGCTTGGTCTGTGGGTGCCTGGAGGTTCATCCCTGCAACAGAAATACCGGAGAATTTTAGGACTGGCTTCTAAGAAGTTTGTGCATCAGGCTATTTATTTGGCTGGATAGCGAGTTTGCACTTTTTCCAAAAATGTGGAACTATCCCTTTAATAAGGACAAGGACACACCTGTGCCTGAGATAAGAACACCTACTCTGGTCCTCTTGAGTGGTGCGCTGCTGCCATTCTGCTCGACGACCAACTGTCCACTGGAGGCAGGTCCTGCATTCACCACCACAGGCTCTGCCCCTCTAGGCCTCTTCATGCGCTTGAAGCTAGCGTAGGACTCTGAGCATCCAAGGGGGACACCACAAGTACGGACCCCAGGCGGTTGAAGGTGTGGGCCATCTCCACTGCACTCAGACCCCCTGCCTTGTGGAGCCAGGAAAACACTGGGGGATGCGCCATAGAGAGGCATCTGAATCATGCATGAAAATCAAATGTAAATGCTAATGAAAAAGAATGGTGACCTCAAATATGAGCCATGAACTGACCTCTGAATTTTCAAGAGAGGGTAAAACATCCCAGTACTAATAGAATATGCAAAAAACAAATAGAGGGGAACATAGCTGAATATGAAAAGAATGCCATATTTACATTTTCTTCAATGTGCACAAGGGTCATGCAACTGTAAAAACATTTTAATAGGAAATATTCCTACCTTTTTCCCCTCACACTAGGTAAGTATTAGACATTCAAAATGCGTATTCAGCTTAATCTAGAAGCACGCACCTTCTTGCATTGTTGACGTCAACATATTTATATGCTTGTGTTGCATTTGAAGATGAGGCGAGATAACAAATAACATCAAGATCAGCTGGTTAATCTTCCATATTCTCCTCAGAAAATCTGAGGCAGGAAGGAAGGTCTCCCACCTTGAGTTTGGTCCCCACTCCGTCCGTCCCAGATACCAGGATGGGGTCGACGAAACCTGCTGCCTTCAGGTCAAAGAGCCCAGCAAAGCCTTCCAGTTCAGCATTACACCCTGGTGAATGAATTATCAATCACAGCCACGGAGTTGAAGCTTTTCTCATTTAACTGTGTTTGTTGAGATGCATTCAGCAACACGATCAAACGAAAAGCCTTCACAACAATGACTAGAAATACAGCAATTTGCTTCTTAATGAGAACAAGGTTTCAGTCAGCTGTTTTAAAAAGGAAAAAATATTTTAACTGTAAAAATAGCATTAAAATATTATTTGCTACCAGTGCTGCTCCTGTCTGACATAACATAATGCGTTAGAGGATACAAGCATCTAATCATTACGTGGATCTACTAGAAGGTATTTTCTCTTAAAGTGTTTAGTTTTTGTACATGAGAATTAAGTTACCAGGACGGGACTTTGCCTTGGCCAAAGGCTTGATCATGTCTACTAGCATGTTACTGGCAGCGATGTCAACTCCGTTGTCCTTATAGGTCAGACCTCTGTCAGAGATACAGTGAAATACCAGTCACCCAACTGATGAGCTGTGACTGTCACATACAAGCAGATTTTTGGTTAGGATTAGAGTAGACGCATGAAAAGGATGTTACTGGAGATTTTTACAAGCGTTTAAAATGTTTCTTGATAATTAATTGAGAGCAAAACACACATGCACGCACCTACGTGATCGCGCTGTATTTGTCCCCACACATAAAACTCCAAACCACACACAGACAGGACACAAGGAAGTTTATTAAAATGGGCTAATGTTTTTTTGAAATTCATAAGCTGTTATATGGACATGAATCAATTAGATACATTTGTCAGGACAGAGACACTTCAATGAAAGATCAAAACCATCAATAATTGCTTTGATCTTTCATCCTATATAAGCAGCTAACATCAATCGTAATCATGTTTTGTCAAATTTTGCACACCAAGAAATCAAACAGACAAGTCAGTCAATGGACAAACCTGCAGAGAAGCAGAAGGCACCTGACCTCAGAGACCAAGGCGGAGTCTGCAATGAGGGTAAATGACCCTGAAGTCTGTAAGATAGCATTGGGTATGGGTACCACAAACTGTAGAACTGGTTTCATAGTCAGGTTTCAGACGCAACAAAAATGTCACTACAAGTGTGGCTAGTCCGAGTAGCATCAAAAACTCGTTTCTGTCTAGCTCCAAAGCTTTCTGAACGAGAACTGCTCCAACACCCCCAACCCACTAGCCAATACAAAACACAACAATCCTCTTTGTCCTTCCCCCCTAGCTACTCCCAGCCAATACCCTTACTGGTGACACCTCCCTCAAACACAGCTGTATTTAATCTACATAATAATTAATATCCATAAATGGAGTGGGCAAACACTTGTAAAAATTCTCAGCTGACATCATCCTATACTGCAAATAAAAGTTATCTCCAATAACAACTTATCCAACAACCTAACTGATGACTCAAAGTCCTGAGTTCAGTACCCAACCCTAATACTATCTCCATGTGTTCTAATCATGCTGGATTCTCACTTGTCACATTTGTATTCTAATTACTGTCTATTACTAATTTGAATTCCTGCCTGTTTAACAGATGAAGAAATAAACAGTTTGGTGACCAAATTGATGACCTACCTGAGAGTGACTAAAGCACAGAATAAAAACCCTGAAAGGTAACAGGCTCATTTTCTACTACTCAAATAATTGTCTAGTGTGCATACTTCATTACAGATTTTACCAATGAAGTATCCAGTAATTTTTAAAAGGCATTCACCAGTTTAGTCAAACTCTTGTTCATCATCTATATGTTAGGACTGCACACAGTTATCAGGGGCACCTCCAGAATTTTTTCATACGGGTGGCCAGAGGGGTCACTGAAATTCTTGGGGTGGCACACCAAAACCAAAAGCTGGAAGTGAATTTCAGGAATTCTTTCTCTTATGCTGTTGTGGTAAACAGACTAGTAAAGTGAAACTATGTCAATATGAGAGATGAGCAATACTGATATACTATGGTTTCTAATGTGACAGATAATGTGATGCTACACTTTACAAGAAATAAGTTACCTCTCTTTCAACTATTACTTTATTTTTTCCCCATTATGTTCACATTGACAATTATTCAGATTGATAGATGACATTAATTCTCTCAGTGAAAGTGGATAAAAAGTGGTTTTGATTTTGCATGTTCATTGCCTCTGACATTGTCATTCTCTCCAGCTACTCTCGCGACTATAATCTGGCTAAGGTTGGTGAAGGCCGCTTTAGTGATGTGTTTGTGTTTCATGATAAGAAAACAAAAAAGGAAGTGGCAGTTAAGATCTTCAAGGACACTTGTAAAAAGGAGGACATAGAGAGAGAGGTAAATTTTTGGACTCCATCCGATTCTTTCAACACAAACTACATTCCTTTATTTGATTTTAACCACATGTGTACTGTGTGATTATCTCTCTTTCTCAACAGGTTTCCATGTTAGAGGAGATTTTTCTCAGGAATCCATTCAGCAAATTCAATGTCAAATTCCTTAAGCGGTGTGAGCACGATGGACAGACCTGGCTCGTATTTGAGAGGTTGGAGATGAACTTATATGGCTTAAAAGGGCACGCATTAAGTTTGGACGTCATTAGAACGCATGCAACGCAGGTTCGTTTATTTACCTCCAACAAGGAGCTGATGTTTTCACTGACATTGTCTGTCTCTCCGTCAGCAGGGTTAGGCAAAAACTACCTAACAGATTTTGATGAAATTTGTTGGGAAGGCTGGGCGTGTAACAGGAAGAACACATTAAGAGTTGGAGTGGATCTGGATAAAGGAGCAGATCCATAATTTTTTTTTCACTTTTATTGCAAGATGGGCTTTTTTTTAATCATTTCGATCTATGACGTCTTTGTGAAGTGATTATGGAGAAACTGAGGCCTTTAACAGTTTTGTTAAAAACAGAAAAGCTTTTCCTTTGCATTTCAAAAAAGTTCCGTATTTATGTGACAGTGGTGTGAAAACAGCCCTCATGTACACAAATCTGTAAAAATGGCTGAAAATGTGTTGTATGTAAGCCAGACCAGTAGTTGTGTGTGTAACCTTTCAAATCAACACCCCAGAATGTCAGCATGGCTATTAGGCTGGAAATGTAATATCCATGCACAGTGTTGCCATGTCATCACAGTTTTCATTGGAATTGTGTTTTTCCAGTTTACAAAGTGACAGCATTTTCAAAAGATTACACTCTCAAACCTGTTTTCAGAAGTTTGTATTTTCAGTCCACCAAAATGCCTTTGTTGTGTAACTGAACAGCCAAACCGCAACTACAGTTTACAGTTATATGCAAGACCAATTTTCATATAAACGGCACCTGAGCTACCTTGGTGTAGGTTTGCATTCTATTGTGTGCCCTTCTACTTTGAACCAAAGTATTGTTCTATGTACTGTACCTGCTGCTCATCAAGGAAAACCCTAACCTGAATGGAAAACTGAATCTCAAACTTGTCCCACCTTGTTTGTTCCTGCAGCTGTTCCTGGCTTTGGATGAGTACAAGGCTGTTAATATCCTGCATGCTGACATCCATCCAGGAAATGTCATGTTAGTCGATAGAGAGAAGCAGGAATTCAACATAAAACTGATAGATTTTGGCATGGCCATGAACGCTTCAGATGCCCAGCCTGGAATGGAACTTCAGACACTTGAGTACAGGTATTTTTATTCTGCCACACTCGTCCATTAGTCTAAGACAGCTTATATCATTTTAAACATCCACGTTGTTATCTTGATCTTCATAGCTTGCCACCCATTTCTCATCTTTGGCTCTTGTCTTCCCTCCCCAGGGCTCCAGAAATTTTTCTTGGCTTGCCCTTCACTGAGGCCATCGATTTGTGGGGAGTCGGCTGCTACCTGGCCTACATGTTCCTGGGTCACGACCTCTTCTCTGCTTCCTCTGAGGATCAGATGGTAGGTCAACTACTTCAGATAAATGCACACAGCCAAGTGGGGACTTTCTGCTGAATGTCAAATGATGTGACTCTTTCTAATCTTTCATCTGCAGGTAAAGCGCATTGTTGAGTTTCTGGGTCAGCCGGAGGACCACATGCTCCGTTCTGGCAAATATACCCAGCGTTATTTCATGGAAGATGAAGCAGCTGATGATGGTCCTACATGGAGGCTACGGGTTGAGTAACCATGTTCTCCTTTGTTTAAATTGATTGTTTTATTTAAACTCTTTTAAAATGGCTCTCATACATATTTTGTCTCTTTAGGAACCAGGAAAGCAGAATAACTCCACTGACCAGCTCAGCTGTCTGGACGACCTGATCCCTGTAAGCATTTTCTGTTGTATCAGTTAAGATAGGAACAGTAAGAAGGGACTGGGCTAATTGAACTGAATCTGTTTTCCAGATGGAGTTAAGGGAAATTTGTAAAGATAGAGAATACGAGGACAGGATCGCTTTTGTGGACCTTCTGAAACAGCTGCTGCGTGTCGACGGGAATCAGAGAATCGCTGCCCGTCAAGCGCTGAAACATCCATTCATTACAATGGACCACCTGATCTCTCACTTTGAGTTCAGTCCTAATAGTCTGATGAAATCCAAACATTACATGGAGAAGTGTCCAGCGTTGTCAGAATACTTGAAGGACAAATCAGAAAATTGGACACCTTTCCAAGAGTTCCCTGGTATGTTTTATGTATAGTGAAATATACAGTATTTAAGTCTTTTAATCAGGACACCATATTCGGGATGTTAATTTTAATAATCCATTGATTATTCACTTATCAGTCCAATGTCTAAAAATCAAAAGTTCTCATCCACATTGACCTACAGTTTCTCAGTTGACTTGTTAAAAAATTAGGTGCAAGATCTTTGATTAAAACAGAAAAAAAATAAAACAAAAGAGAAAGAGAGAAAAACACTAGGCCTGGGATAGGAGAGGGCCTGAGTGAGGGGGCAAGGTGGGCGAGCTGCAGAGTCGTGGCTAGATAGAGAAAAAAGCACGAAAAACCAAGACAAAGGAATTCAACCCAATTATAACCTCTGGGGGTGTTGGAATGTAGAGGTGGAGACAGTCTCTTTGCTTTTCATCCTCCTTTCATTTTCTTAAGAGATAAGGGCTTTATTTAGTTGGATTAAGTTAATTTGACGTGTATTTTATGAACACACAACATCTCTTAACATCCTCCATCATGGCCCACAAGCAATATAACAGTGATGTATTGCAAGATTTTATATGGAGAAACATTTACTTACATAAACAAGAGTTTAACCATATCTTACAATGGTGGCACACAAAAATATTTAATCTGAGCAATTAATACTTTTGACATTAGTTATTGAGAGTTTGTGTGCAGATGTTGGGTTCATAGGCAGGTCTCTTGATTTATTTATTGCAGTGAGACCATTTGTCTCACCCTGGAAAAATGGGAGATCCTATGGTTGCTTGTTTTAATTACACAAGCTATAGGCCTGTTCTTGCTACATATGTCAGAGCCATACCCTCTGCTGCCAATAATGAAATTTTGGAAAATATTGGAAATGTTGCTTAAAATGTAGAAGTTACTCAAAAACAGTGTTGATCATTTTATTGCAAAGATTTTAAATCTCTTTTTCAATCCACTTATCTAAATGAATGGAAAAGGCCAGACAATCATCAGTATTTAATACATTCTTGTTCCTGTGTTCTTAAAAATGACATGTTAACATTGAAACACAAGGACATTATTCATGTTTCAGCTATGTTTTAGTTCATCTTGTGTTGATTCAATGAGCCTGACAGACTTCATGTTTTTCATCTCCATGTTCACCTTCTTTTCTCACAGTTATAACAACACATTGGGACCGGGAAGGTAGAATCATATTACCCGGCAGCTCTTCTAGCTACACTGTCCTGGAGAAGATCGGTGAAGGCTACTTTAATTATGTGGTTAGGTGCCAAAACAACACAACAAAAGAGGAAGTGGCGGTGAAGATCCCCAATTATAACTTTGAACTTCGGAAGCACACAGAACCAGAGGTAGATTTTTTGACTTCATCTGATTCTTATGACATACAGTACATTCCTTTTATTTGATTTTGTATACTTAACCACAGTTTGTACTATGTAATGTGTCATGTCTCTCTTTCATCCCCAGTTGTCCATCATGAAAGAGATTAATGCCAGGAATCCAGCCAGCAATTACATAATCAAGTTCTTTGACCGGTGTGAGTACCGTGGACGGACCTGTCTCGTATTTGAGATGCTGGACAGGAGCCTCGATGATGAGATATATGAACATGGGTCAATGAGTCTGCATTCTATTAGGCCTATTGCAAAGCAGGTTTGTATAATTTTAATATGGAACCACTGTATTGTTCTATGTACTGTATCTGCTGCTCATCAATGAAGACCCTAACTCTAACCCTAATCCTAAACATCAGCAAATGGAAAACTGAATCCCAAACTAGTCCCATCTTGTTTGTTCCTGCAGGTGTTCCTGGCTATGGATGAACTCAAGGCTCTTAATATCCAGCATAATGACCTTCATCCGGGAAATGTCATGTTTGTCAATAGGAGGGACGAGCCCCACAGGTTAAAATTAATAGACTTTGGCTCGGCCTCTAAAGATAAAGAGGACTTAGATGAGGCTGTCGATGAGGCCGTGGATGAGACCGTGGATGATGCTGTGGATGAGACAGTGGATGAGGCCGTGGATGAGACAGTGGATGAGGCCATGGATGATGCCGTGGTTGAGACAGTGGATGAGGCCGTGGATGAGACAGTGGATGAGGCCATCGGTAAGGCCAACCCTGGGGTCGACGATGAGGACAACGATGAGGATATGGATGAGGTAGAGGCTATGCCCGTCGCTAACGATATCTTATTTGTCGGCAAAATCTTACTCTACCTCTACCTGGGTCACAATGTCCATGCTAGAAAGTTTGATATTGAAATTGAGCTTGGCCTACGTGAAGAAAGTGAAAGTGAATACAGCCAATCGGAGACTGTTTCCCAAATGTCAGAGACTAACTCCACTGACCAGCCCAGCTGTCTGGAAGACGTGGTTCATGTAAGCACTGTAAGCACTTTCTCTTGTGTCCGTTTGAAACAGCACTTGTTAATAATTACCTGTCTCTGAAAGGAAGGGACTGGATTAATTTATCTGAATCTGTTTCCAGGATAATTCAACAGACATTAATGCTGAATCTGAGGACCTGGTTCATGTAAGCACTTTCTCTTGTGTCCGTATGAAACAGCACTTGTTAATAATTACCTGTCTCTGAAAGGAAGGGACTGGATTAATTTATCTGAATCTGTTTCCAGGTGAACTCAACAGACATTAATGCTGAATCTGAGGACCTGGTTCATGTAAGCACTTTCTCTTGTGTCCGTTTGAAACAGCACTTGTAAATAATTACTTGTCTCTGAAAGGAAGGGACTGGATTAATTTATCTGAATCTGTTTCCAGGATAATTCAACAGACATTAATGCTGAATCTGAGGACCTGGTTCATGTAAGCACTTTCTCTTGTGTCCGTTTGAAACAGCACTTGTTAATAATTACCTGTCTCTGAAAGGAAGGGACTGGATTAATTTATCTGAATCTGTTTCCAGGTGAATTCAACAGACAGGGTTGAAGAACTTGAGGACAGGATTGCTTTTGCAGACCTTCTGAAACAGATGCTGCATTTCGACGTGAATGAGAGAATCTCTCTCTATCAAGCTCTGCAGCATCCATTCATCACAATGGACCACCTGATCAATCGCTTTGAGACCAGTGATTAGTAAGTGACTGCATGTCTGCTAGTGGACATCACATATTGTTGAATGGATTAATGGTTTTATCGATTGATTGATTGATTCACTAACTGATTGTCATACTTATTCCAGTCTGGACGCTTCCCAAGCTCTCATGAATGAGTGGCCAGTATTTTCAACAGACACAGTGAAGAGCTCCTCAGGTTTCCCACCGGACCAAAAGTCCTCTGGTAGGTTTTATGTCAGAGCCATACCCTCTGCTGCTAATAACGATCCTCCAGCCACCAGGTATTTTGATAAACTTAAATTGTCTCTCTTCTGTGATGGTGGTCTCACCGTAGGGTCACCTGATGGGGTTCCTGTCACCTCTCCTGAAGGAGCTAAACCAACAGACTTCACTCCTGATGTCTCAGCCTCGTCTGGTGGCCTCAGAAAATTGCTGCAGAGGATTCACAGATTCTTTCATCGAGTCAAGAAGTCTGACAGAAAAATACCTACCGTCCCAGATGAAACCAATCCAGATGTCTGTCCTTCTAATGGAGAAATACCTCCCGTCTCAGATAAAGACAATTCAGGATGCTTATCTGGTGGAGGACTACGTCAATGCTTCAATGATGAAGATTTAACTGCCAAGTCTTCTGAAGGAGCTAAACCAACAGACTTCACTCCTGATGTCTCAGCCTCGTCTGGTGGCCTCAGAAAATTGCTGCAGAGGATTCACAGATTCTTTCATCGAGTCAAGAAGTCTGACAGAAAAATACCTACCGTCCCAGATGAAACCAATCCAGATGTCTGTCCTTCTAATGGAGAAATACCTCCCGTCTCAGATAAAGACAATTCAGGATGCTTATCTGGTGGAGGACTACGTCAATGCTTCAATGATGAAGATTTAACTGCCAAGTCTTCTGAAGGAGCTAAACCAACAGACTTCACTCCTGATGTCTCAGCCTCGTCTGGTGGCCTCAGAAAATTGCTGAAGAGGATCTCTAGACTCAAGAATTACCTTAGCTGCTGCTTGCATCCCAATGTGGAGGACTAATTATATCGTCAGATATAATCAGATCAACTAAAGTAAATGGTTGATTAATGACTTGGGGCTAGAGTTTATGAAGTTGATAACATGGCATTTTAAAGTTCAATAAAGGACATTCAGCCTGTGAAACATTGTCCTGTAAATGTCTAAGTGCGTCTTTTCTGATTCTGGTCAGTTTCCTACTGATCAGAATCTGCTGTTTCTCCACTCTAATCGTTATAAGGCTCAGGATGCTTTGTGTGCACAATACTCTGTTCTCAGAGTCTAATCCAAGTGTACACAATACTTAGAATCTCTCTCAAACAAAAAATATGTAAACGTGGCAACGAGAGAGGGCAGGACTCACAGCAAAGGATCCTAGTCTGCTGCAAAAGACTCAGCCTTGATACATGGGGCCCAGGCTCCATCTGGTCAAGAGATTTCACTCACAATTATGAAGAATACTAACTATTGCTCTCATAAAACACTTATACCCTTCAACACCAGTCATGTCAACACATTTTTAATATAAAACTATTAATAAAACTACCAAATAAAATATTTTGTCTGTTAATTTATGTCATTCAACATTGCACAGTACACAGAGAATGCTTTAATAAAGAGCATGCCAGCACAGTCTCACACTGCACTGAGAGTCATGTCACACAAGCAAAGTGTGTGGAATATTGTCAATTGATAACCGTAGTAACAATGCATTTTCAAATATATGTTCACTTTCTCTGATTGTGACAGCAAAAAGCCAACTGGTATGTACGTTATGCTAATAGTTGACATCAAAAAAGTTGCATTATACAAAGTGTTACACAAATTATATAAATACATAAAAATAAGTAAAGGTTAATGCAAGTTTTTTTGTATAAAATTTAAATAAATAAATTTAAATTTTGGTCTGCAAAATTCATACAGTGTTCATCAAATATTAGACCATTAATGGACCATCAGGTAATCATTTCAAAGCTGATTCCAACTCTTTATATTTGGTTGGAGGTCAGTCGTTCCGTTCTCTAGGCTTTGGTCTCCACACTGCCAGACTGGTCCGGCTCTGCTCCATCACTGGTCGAGGTCATTGCTGTCGCGGCTGTAGGGCCGATAGTGGCGCTAGCACAACTCCCTGATTCGACCATAGGCCTTCAGCATAATTTCCTCCGGCACCGTCACCACAATGCGAAAATAGTTGTGATACTCAAATGCCTGGGAGAGGACAGAACAAACCTCTTAGGTACTAACGTGATTGTTTTTCATTTCTACTTTAAATGGTGTGAATAGATTTAGGGACAAAAGGATAAAGGATGAACCATGGAAAAAAAAGGGATGTGTCTTACTGAGGCAGGCAGACAGAAGACAGACTGCTCGGTCACCATCCAGACAGTAAAGTCTACATCATTCTTCAAATCTGGAAAGTGTTCCATGTCAATCCCCACCTGGATAAATTTACACAAAAATAATCTTATTAGCAGCTCAACTTCTAGTTCAAACTTCCATTCATTTAATGAATACATAGAATGATAGAGGAATCATTTTACTGCCATGAACAGGTGAGATTACAATCAGTGAGAAACATAATCTCGGTGTTGATAATCTGTATTCATCATATTTGGTTGTGGACAGTAACTAAGCAGGTCAGACGACTTGATGTCACCGACATCTTCACAAGGCGCACTAGAGTCTGTCTCTCTGAAGTGTTTAGCAGTTGTACTGCTGTGATCGGACACTTCAGACTGATGGTCAGCCATGGTCAGCCTGTCTACACTAGGCTGCTCTTTCCAGCACCTTTTCAGCTGATTGACCATACTGACTCCTCTGTGACAGAAATCACTCTGATCAGCTGTTCGGCTAAATCAGTAAGAAATTAGTGAGGAAGGTGAGGAAAGTGAGCTAAACACTAAAGTCAGGAAAGCTCTTCTCATTTTCATTCATAATTCAAATACACATATTTTCACAAGATGGTCAACTAGAATAAAGCAAGTGAAGATCATCTGAATTTGCTTAATTCTAATAAGAGTGTGTATATCTGCAGTCCTCCATCTTGTCTGCTGAGAACAGACTGCTGCCACCTGCTGGTATGGAGAGTTATTTCCTCTCATGCAGGCTCAGAATATACTTTATGTGATAGTCTGCCTTCAGCTGTAGTCTTTGATTTCAAGTGCAACTTTTTTGTGCTGAATTGTTGCCACTACTTCCATTTGGTTAGTTGTGTCTTGGCTTAAAAGACACCAGGTTGTTGGGTCTCTGTCTGAAACACTCCCAAACTTGAGATGATTGTAGGCTGATTGCTCTCTTGGTTAATCCATGCTTTGACCATCAATGACTCGTCATGCAAATTAATATTTTGTAATCAATAAGGATGATAAGTCAGGCCAGCCCTGAAACAGTAAGACAGTGAAGGCCAGGGATTGATTCAGAGCTAAGTTTAACATCTGTTGACTGTGGGTGTTATTTGGTCTCAGGAGCTGAGTCTGGGGAATCTGGATCGCTGTAGAGGTTTTTCCTCCCACCTTTTCATGCTGCTCCTCAGACGGAGGCAACGACTGGCCAAACTCACCGAGCAGTGGGTCCACCTCAGGTCAGTCTGCTGCCACACAGCTGTGTTCACAAGACAGAAGATGGATGTATGAGTGTATTTCCATCCTCACTTGAAAGAGAAGTGTCCTATACAGTTTGATAGGAAAATATTAACTGTTCAATGCACAAGGAGCAGGCTGAGAACATGCAACTAGAACCTGATCATAAATTCACCATCAGCAGGTTTAATGTTGGCTAAATTCTATGTAGGGGAATAATATGTACTGTCTGTAGTCAAACTGTCAATGCTCTATTTTTGTAATACTATATTGTTGTCATTATGATCATATAATTGATCCAGGTGTCAAAATTGAGGCATAAAAGTGTAAAAAGTGAGAGATGAATGAGCTTCTGAACTTCTTGTCCCTTCACCACTCCCAGGCCTCCACAGGCTGTGTCATCCCACCCCAGGCATCTCTCCAGGGTTGGGTCAGCAGAGGCCAGGCACTGGCTGCCCAGTGCACCACCCTCTGGCTGCATCAGTGCTGCCCAGAGGACCTCCAGCAGAAGGAGGAGAAGGAGGAGGTGACGAGCAGCTGCAGGCAGCACACCCTGAGGTACCCGTCCCCGCTGGCAACACAGTGCCAACCTCCAGCCTGTCTGATGCAGAGGGGAGACGCCGCCTGGTGCCAGCTAGACCAGCACATGAAGGCAATGTTGAAGCAGACTCAGAGCCTGAAGGTGGAGCTGGACAATGTGGCACAGCAGACCTGTGACCGAGTCCTTCACACATAGTAAAACAGAATCGCTTCAAAGTTTATGTCATATCCCTGTAGCAGTCACAAAAGACAGAACCAGTCCCAGCAGCACTGTTTTTACCACAGGAACCACTTTGCCACATGCTGTTCAACCTGTTCGACCAGCTGGGAGCTGTAGTGGCTCAGATGGCCAGCATGGAGCTGCTCTTCATGCCGGCCATGTGTGTCGGCAGTGCAGAGAGCCAGCCGGCCATCACCCAAAGCCTGAAGTATGTCAGAGGACGGGTGGAGGCCAACATCACTGAGTTCACCTCCTGGGAGACCCATCTTCTCTCCCTGGGACCCCAGAGCACAGGTGAATGCATACGATGCTTCCTTCAGACATGACTGACAGACATCCTGCTGACGGACATGAAGACAAACTGAGGGGGTAGAAATGAAACTTTTGAACTGTGCAGTCAGATGAAGGGCTCTATCTTACACCTGGCGCAGGTGTCATCACTTGATTTTGAGCAATGCAGATGTCTTTTTCACGCCCAGCGTTCATGTTGTTTAAGAAGCTTGGTTTTAAACTGAGGTCTGATCAGCAGCATTGTTGATGCATTTCTGTCTTGAGGCTGCAGAAAGTGATTGAACCATTGATCCACTGTTGTTTCTGCTATTTAAAGGGCTGATTATTCAAATTTTAAAATACACAAAGCGCAGACACTCTGCATGCGACACATTTGTGATGCATGGCTCACCTCTGACATCATCTGAATCTGATTTTACATGATCATACACCTGCCTCCCACCTAAAGAAATTATTTTCTACCTTCTTAGAGACTCAGCAGCCTGGACATTTCACTCCAAGTCCCATGGTGCCTCAGGATTTATCAGGAGATGTCCGCTTCACTCAAAACAATGTCACAGTGAAGCTGGACTGTGTGGATGTTTGGAACATAGAGAACATTAATTAGTGTGTTGGGAAAATGAAAAATTAATGATATAATGCTGTTAAGGGATCTCTGCTGATGATGTCATATGTTCCTCATTAATGATGTGTTATTTCAGAAGCAGATCATTTTTATGAGCTGGCCTGTGTCCATCACTAGACCTACTACACACACAGTATGCACAGCAGCTGTCCTCCTCCTTAATGTGTTAAATACAAAATGCAGATTCTATTGTTCTGATTGCAGTAAAACCTATTTTTAATTTGACGGTTTTCCTAACATTAGATTTTAAGACATGACAAACATCACATTTTCACCTTTTATGCATAATGACAATGTCCTGAACCATTACCCCAGTAATCTGCTATGTATCATACCACCAGATTGTTGCCAATACACAGTTGCTCTGCTTATTTGCCCCACAGATCACCAGCCTGCCTTCTGCACCGACTTCTCTGCTGAGCTGGAGACAAACATCAACACCGTGCTGTGTGCTGTCCAGACGCTGGTGAAGAGAAGAGAGAGGGAGCAGCAGCAGCAGCAGCATGGAGACATCAAGAGAGGTGGGAATGATGCGTTCAAGGACAGCAGACCACCTCATTGGTTGGTGTACTGAAAAGAGTACAAATTCAAAAGCCTACTCAAATCTTTGTTCATCCTAAATTAGCAATATGACAGTGATTTGTTGCTTTCTTAGATGCACCTCTCTAGTGTTTGGTGTCTTTGGCCCTCCATCCATGTATGGAGGAAGTGTAGCAATGAGGACCTGACCTGTGTTCTCAACAGTTAACACAAACAGTTCAGACGTTCTTCAGAAGGTGTCTGTCATGTGTTCTGATTGAATATTATACACATCTTACTGGCAGCGCCGACCTTTGTTGTAGACACCAAACCAGATATCTGCATAACCAAGTGTTTCTAATCCTTTAATCAAGTCTTAAATGAATGAAAGCTGTGACAGAAAATGCTCCAGCAGCCAGTCTCAGTGGTGAAGATGAAGTGAATATGTGCTGTAGGACCTGAACGATGGTGAACTATGGCTGGGCAGGGCGGAGCCAGAGGAAACACACAGGTCCTCACTGCTGATTGGTCGTCTGATCTGGGTATAGTGGCCAAAGACTAATCTGAAGACTATCTGGAGGGAACCAGCTACTAGACGGAGGCTACCATCCATGGTGCCACTCGCTCATCAGGAGCAATAAGCCTTCATTGTTACTATCAGTCACACTCCAGTAGAAGCAAAGCGGGATTCAGTATCTTGATCAAGGCCCCTCATATAGACTGCAGGGCCCAGGGATGGAACCACCGACCTTTGACAGGTGGATGACTGATCTACTCCACTGTTGTTGACTCATTCACTGACACTGACAGTGGCAGTACTTTCTTACAGTACCAATGGTTATCTACATGATGTCATTCGATGTTTCAGAGGCTGCTGAAGAGGAGGACGCTGATGAAGAACCTGCGGAGGACCTGCTGAGCCCGGCCACTCGACTCCTGGAGGAGGAGCTGGCAGCTGAGGTGGAGGCTCTGTGTGTGGGAGATGTTAATGCGGGGCTGGAGAGGCTGCTGAGCCGCCTGAGGGCACAAAGAGACTCCTGTCAGCTACCAAAGCTTCAGGTACCAACAACACTCTTTACAGCTGCAGCTGGCTGACACTGGGCTAGTACTGATCCAGGGACTACTGACCTGAGCATAAACCTGTTAAACTGTATGTTTTTAATGTCCTGCCTAAACAAAACAAACAAACATGTTTTACAAATGTCCTACAATGAACACCATTACTATAATAATGCATTTTGTTTTTCAAATACCAAACATAACTATCATTTCACCCTCTGAGCTTCATGTCGCACCACTAACTACTGGACAGATATTCACTGATTCAAACAACACGGATCATTAACATTATTAGTTTAATATAGTTTAGTTTAACTTCATTAGTGAAATGTTGTCAGAACACAAACAAGGCCTCTTTCATACAGCAGTAAGGTAGACAACAAGCTACAATCACGTTTCTATGACAACAGTCTGTCCTCAGGTCTCTTAATTTTCAGTCCAGTAATCCAGGATGGGTAAAGTGAAAATATTAAAAAGTGTTTCTCCAGCTGCTAACAGTTCCAGGAACCAATGCTAGAAAGCTTCTACAGTTTATGGTACTCAATGCTAGCAAGAAGTACAGACCTGAGGGTCCTTTACCTTCATTGTTTCAGTCCAACTATATAAAATGTGTGATGAAAGTTCATTTTAGACGTTTCAGATCTGAATGTCATAATGAATCTATTTTTAAAAAGTGATTTTATCGTCCTCTATGTCCTGTTTGGTCATGTTTGGGTATTTGACTATAAAACTGTTAAACTGTGATGGTTTCACAGTAAGATTCAGCCATAAAGTCCCTATCTTCATCTTAATTCATAATTATATCAACTGAAAAATCACATGAAGCTAACGCTGTCATACAGATGAGACTTTTAGCTTAAAGATGGACACATTATTCAGCCATTTGTTTGTTCTCAGTTTGTGGAGACCACATTAACAAAGGGCTATCAGAGCTAATCATGGATTATAATGCACATCACACAATTGCATTTCATTTCATCTGTCCAAATGTTGGGTGTTGTGTATGTGAGTGTTGGGCAGGTGAACAGGGCGTGCAGGAAGCTGGTGCGCCTGAAGCCTCTGCTGGGAATCTACTCTGACCTGGTGCGTTACTACCTGGTTGTGTCTCCGGGAGCACACAGAAGCACAGGCAAACTGCTGTCTGTCCTGGCCAGCATCTTCACTGAGCTGGCTCAGAAGGTACAGACACAACCAGAGTTACTCAGCCTCATTGAAGGAAGGGAATTGAAAGCAGTGACCAAATGCTTGATGTGTTCTCCTTGTCAGGGTTTCTGCCTGCCACAGGAACTGATGGCTGATGGAGACGGAGAAAGTGCCACAGAGTTTCACGACTACGAAGGCGGTGGTATAGGAGAAGGTGATGGCTCCAGAGACGTCAGCGACAAGATTGAGAATGAAGATCAGGTGATGAAAGATCTGAAATTTACAAATTAGTTAGTAAAAAATGTACTTTGGTGAAACTTTCTATGAAATCCATGCATTTAATGCATCACGGTGCATTCATAGTGTATTATAAATGTGTTCATATTGCTTTATAACTGCACTCAAAAACACACAACATGCTTTCTGATGCACTACACCAACAGTCAAGAACATTCTAGATGTGACTTATAATACATTATAAGTGTTTTATGGATAGTTATAAACTAGAGCTTGACTGATGAGGCTTTTAATACATTATGACATCCTTTACTCTCCTGTGCACACCTCAACAATCAGCTGCTTTAAGGACTCATAGTATGTGTCTTTATTTCATGCAGTTTCAAAAGTTATCATTTAATGGACCCTGGTGAGACGGTCTAAAGCACATGGTCTAAAGTCCATGACTCAGGTTCATTTTGGGACTTTTACTTGTTAAATGGAGCACAATCTGGGTGCAAAGTAAGGTACAAAGTAAGGTGGTTGAATGTAGTCCCTTAGTTATTCATTTATGTCTTTTATAATAATTATAATAATAATAATAATATGCTAGCTTGTTGAGCACTTTTCAAAACCTTGTTACAAAGTGCTTCACAACAAAATAAATCAACCTGGACAGTACAGAAAGGTTGAAAACAGTTTGACTAAGTATAGACAGCAGACCAAGGGAAAACAAAAGCTTGAGGAAATTCAATAGTTTTAAGAATGGATTCAAACAGATCACTGACTCAGTTGACCTGATTTCCTCGGGCAGATCATTGTAGAGTCTCAGGACCTTGACTGCCAACGCTCTGTCCCCTTTAGTCTTCAGCCAGGCTCCTGGAACAGATAAAACCTGAGGACCTCAAAGTACATGTTGGCATGTACAATACTAAAAGACTGGATATGTGGCTGGAAAAGAGGCCATGAAGGGCCTTAAATGTTATCAGTAAAGTCTTAAACTCTGTCTTAAAACATACTGGGAGCCGTCGCAGAGAGACTTAAACATCATCACCCATTTCCTTTTAAACCAGCTGCTCCTGCAGGTGCGTTACTATTTAAACAGCGACACTCCTTCACTGAGGGACAGGTGTGAGATACCTGGACCTTCAGCCTCCACCATCTCCCAGTCTGTGCCATCAACAGCTTTATTTATCTGATATTTAACTGAGTAGGATGATGAGGGCTGCTGCTCATCCCTGTGTGTATAATAGGTGTAGTGATGCCTGTGGATTGCTGTCAATAGATTGGGCGGACCAGGTCATTAAAAGATCATTCTGATTTATAACTAATGAGATGTGGATTGGTGCAATAATACATCATTAATGAGGAAAGTATTCATTCCATTCCCTGCAGCAAACTCTTCATTATTTACATCTCCTGACACATTAATAATTAATGTTATTCTTCTGCACATCCAAAAGGTTCCAGGTTCATAGTTTGGAGTAAGATATGGTCTCATAGAAAGTGTTTGTTTGTGAAGAGTCTAAATGCATTAATGAGAGTTTTATCACCAGTGCTTACCTGAAACAACACGAGGACCTTATCAGATGTATGAGGCGGATCATTGACCAACATTTCTCATTTCTCGTCTCTTTTCTTCCAGGTAGAGGACACTTCCAAGGAGGGTGAGGAAAAGGAAGAACAGCAGGATAAAGAGAAAATCAAGGCAGAGGACAACGCTGTTGAGATGTCAGAGGACTTTGATGGCCAAATGCATGATGGGGATGAGAATGAAGCAGGTAACTTCAACTGTGGCCTGTTGACCATGATGAACACCTGTTGATCTCATTGTAACTCACCACATGAGACACCACTGTACTTATTTGGATGTATGTTGTATAAACCAGTGGATGGTTCTTCTTTGAATAATTTGCAGATGAGGATGATGAGTCACCTAAAGAGGATGAGGACGAAGCTGGATAAAAAGATGGGTGATCTGGGTAAAGGACAGACAGACACTCTGGATGAGAGAATGTGGGGGGATGATGAGGATGATGATGAGGTGGAAGGGAGTGACAAGGAGGAAGAGTCTGGCCAGGGCATGGACCAGGTACAGACCACCAAATGACCAGGAGGCCTGTGTGAATGCTGAACAGCTGTGAATCATGATTTCAGTCCTGTAGGCGTCAGCTTTAACTCTCACTGCTACGTTCTCTCAGGGTGAGTCACAGCTGGTGGCTAAAGATGACAACTTGGATGCTGCAGACCCCAACAATGACAAGGAGAACCAGGACAAAGATGAACAGATGAAGGAGGAGGAGAAGGAGAACATCAATCAACAAGGAGATGAAGTGATCACAGATGTTCTTCCCTGCACAGCATCACACTGACCTGTACAGGTCAACGACCACTCCCTTCACTTTATTACATCAGATGTTTCCAACATGTTACAAATCCCCTCTGATTATGTCTTACTCTTTCTGATCTGTGCTCTTGCTGTTTTCCAGCGAGAGTTTGATGAGAATGAGGTGGACCCCTACCACGGTCGGCAGGACAAGAGACCTGAGCCTGAGGCCATGGATCTGCCCGACGACCTCAACCTGGATCGGGACGATGAGCCTGAAGACGATGGAGAGGGTGAGGATGAGGGTGAGACCTGCCGCTGAATAAACAGACCCTGCTGTGATTGTTTTAGTGAAATGCATGTGACCGTTTCTAATCCTCTTTTTCAAGTTCATGAACAAAACTTTGTATCGGACACAAAGGAGACAAGAGTCCATGAAGTTTTTACTGCAGTGATTTCAGGTTTCACAGACCTAAGTTTAAAATGAAGTTGTAACCAGATGACGTCAAGATGTAGCCATGGAAACACTGGAATCCAACATGGTACAGAATGACATCCAGCAGCCAGGAGCACTTTGAAGCTTTTCTAAAAGAACAGCATCAGTAGGCCTACATGAACCTGGAGACATCGAAACACAATCAGAGCATCTGTCCTGTTTTATTTTGAAGTCATCGAAGCGTTGACTTCACTAACAGCTGCTTCCTGTCTCTCATTTCATGCTGCTTGGAACAATATTACTGTAAAGAAACAAAACAAACAAAATGATGAAGGGGTCATATAGGGATACCCTCATCCTCCATCTGTCTGTACATACATAGCTGGATATAGTCTTTCCCCAACTCCTCCAGCAGAGATTATCAGAGAGTGCATACCTCCTCTGCCAAGAGAATTTACAAATCCTACCATGGTGGCACGACACTGACTTTTCTTACATAGCACTGAAAGAACTTAGTCAGAAACATCATACTTTTGCCTGGTTCTGTACATTATTTGATTGTTTGTTAACCTGAAGAAATGAAGGTGTTTGTCAGACAAAACAGGCAAAATGAACTGTGGAACACATTCCCTCATTGAAATGGATGTTTGTTTTGGCATTTAAACCTGTTCAGTCTTGTGACTTTTTCCTCTCCTCAGAGGAGAATCCGTTGGACATCGATGAGAACGCCACAGCCCTGGATCAAAAGGAGGACGGACAGGAAGAAGGAGATGAGGAGGAGGAGGGAGCAGATGAGATGGAGGAAGTCCAGACAGACAAACCAGGAGAGGAGAGCAGTCAGCAGCCTAAAACTGAGGAGGAGGAAGAGTGGGGTGGAGAGGAGGAGTCTGCTGAGAAGGATGCAGAGGAGGATACAGAGGAGAAAGAACAGGAGGCGGCAAGAGACGAAGATTTGGCTACTCCAAAAGACAAAGGACACAAACCAAAGGTGTGTATGTCAAAAAACTAGTGCACATGTGTAATGAACACACACATGGTTTTGTTGTTGTGTCACTGTTGGGACTGCTTCCAGGAGCAGGCAAAGGAGGAAGGAGCAGGTAAGGATGAGGAGCAGAGTCAGCTGAGAGGAAGGAGCATAACACAGATGGTCAGACTGGAGAGCAGATACGGCTGTGGAGCTGGCAGGAGAAGCTTCAGAGAGAGACCAAGCCAAAGAGGTTCATACTGTGACTCAGCACATTTACACCAAGATAAACCACTGAGGCCTTTAGTTATTGTGTTACATTAGGCTGCAAATGATGCATAAAAAACATCATTTTAACCAAGACGTACTGTAAAAAGGTGTTTGAGCTCATTGACCTCTGAATCTGTTTTTGATCGCTGATGTTTGACTCATCATAGCTATGAGCTCTTATAACAGTAAATAAATATAACAGTAAATATCTCCATCTTTCTGGTTTCTAGGAGCATGGGAGTGGAGCTGCTGATGCCAGCCAATCAGAGGGCCACCAGTCGAAGCTGACGGCAAGAGTGGCTTCACAGAAACAGACTCAGAACAAGACTCAGGTAGAACCGATCAGTCTCAGTCTTTTTTTAACAAATGTATTGATTGAAATTTTCACAATGAAAGGATATTTAAACTTCCATCCAGGAAGTCTGAATGTTCAGGCATTCCCATAGACAGATAACAATGTGCTCTGTGTTCCACATTTAACACATACATCACGGACATTTTAATCAAATTTATTTAACAAGGTCGGTGTTATATAAGTTCTCATTAACCATTTGTATCGGATTCATTTAAAACTGGAATGTGTGTGTTTGAGCCTTTAAACAAAACTTCTGCTCTCCAACCTCTGCAGCTAATCAAGCATGCAAAGCTTGGCTAGACATCAACTTACCCAAGTTCTCCCACACTACACCACGCCACACCCTGCACTGGCAACCGGGGGCTGTTTGAATGGGATTCTAACACTATTACTTGCCTCTCATCACCCAGGACATGGACAAACCATTCACAGTCCATTCACTACACTCTGCTTCTGCAACTCCTTCACTACGAGGGGAAACAAGCTCAACTCCATGCCTCTGAAAATGGTCTAATTAAGTGATGATTTAACTGAACTAGGCTGGTAGTAATCAGGCCTGGATGTGTCTAGTCCAGCTGCAGCCAGTTATTAATGCACTTTTAATAGCAATAGTAATGTAGTTATTTGGATATGGTATCACATAGGTATTAAATATGATTTTTGTTTCAATAGATACAATCATTTAAAACTTGAATCTGCTTTTATTCAGGTTGCCTTTGTTTAATGTTAAGAGTTTGTTTGAGGATCAGACACAGTTTAGTATGAGATACACATAAACACAGAATATATCAGGAGAGGGTTCAATACTTTTTCACAGCAGTGGAAATATCTGAAATTACTTGTGTATTTTAGGTCATTCTAGTTACAGCTATTTATGGGAAGTTTAATTTTCCACTTCATTTATAATGCATTTAAAATGATTGATACTTTCATCCATTTCTTATGGCATAACTTAGTAAGGAAGTGAAAATCAATGGTGCCAAGAAAAGTGACTGAACAGCTATGATGATCTGGATCATTCTAAGAACAATATATGGCTTTTGCTTTGAGGCAACAGCTGATATGACCCTTTTTAACATGACATGTTGCCATGATCAAAGCAACAGTTTTCCCAGTTTGGTGAGGTTTGGTTTGGATTGACCTGCACAGAGCCCCGACCTCAACAACATTCAAAAACCTTGGTCCTCATTAGTCAACATCACTAATACTCCTCTGGCTGAATAAGAGCAGATCCCTGTAACGAGGATCCAGTATCTGGTGGAAACCCTGTCCAGTAGGGTGAGGCTTTTATAACAGCACTTGCAGTGTGTGTCCAATTACTTACAGTGACCATTTACTGTAGTGGAACTGAACACTATATGGTTTCCTATGTCATCAGAGTTAATAGAAAGCAGACTACTGATTTAAATGTACTTCAGGGTGTGGTGGCTCAGGCTCAGGCATGTTGGGTGCAATGACAGCGCCACCGTCTTCACTCTCCTTCTTGTCCAGTAGACCTGCTGCCATCACTGCTGCCTGCTGCTCTGCAACCCGTGCTGCCAGTTCCTCCTGAAAAATTCCCATTAGATACACTTTGGCTCATTATCGGGAAATCTGATGGTACAACAGCAGCGTACCTTCTTGTGTGTGACACCCTGTCTGTTCATGTAATGATGACTCTCAGACAACATAAACAAAATATTAAATCGCAAGACAGACGAGCACACAACAAACTCTTAGGACATAATACTTTGACAGTATTCTGTTATATATGAATCAAAATGCAAATACCATTCTGGCTCGTCTCTGGGCTCTAACATCACTTCTTTTTACGTCCAACAGGACCAGGAGGAGCAGAGTAAACGGTCGGTGCCGCCTGAACGATTGACGGTGTTGGTTTGACGGGAGGCGGGGCTCCCTGTCTTGTGGTTGGGTCTGGCACCATGGAGACGATATCAGCTACCTGAGTGAGACACACCAAAAGACACAGAGGTGCAAGAACTTCAACTACAAGGTAGGTCACAACATAACCAATAAGGGAACAAGACTAGATGGACACTAGTGTACGGCTGACAGCGTATCGTCTAAAATGTGAATTCCTGGATGCTTAATGTTCACCTGAGCTCTCCCTCATGCTTCTGTCCTGCTCTATACTGGACTGTTACAGTGTGCCACCAGTATCTCCACTTCACACATCAGTAGGTTTTATATCTTCCAGTTTCATTCCCTTATGCCATCAGGCACAGGGTTTCCCCAGAAAGCTGTCAGGCCAGGTGGCATGTATCTTTTGAACGGGGCCCGTAGTTTGGGCCCACCACAGGTTTATCCAACAGATGTGGTGAGTTACAAGCATTAAGAGCTGTTTGAGCTGTGTCTGCCTATAATGGCATTGATTGGTTTGAAGAGAGGCTTGTGTCTGACATCAGTGTCTATTTAATTCCTCTCTCTCACATCCTGTCAGAAAATGTATTAAACTTTTCATAATGTTTGTGTTGGTAAAAATACTTATTAAGTAGTCAGACAAATGTTATTTGGATCAAACTAAGTGGGAAAGTTTGGTCTAAACAAGAAGGGTGTTAAAAAGACCCTCACTCAGTAAGTCTTCAGCCACTTTAACAAAGCCTGTTCAAGGTGGCCCGTTGTGCCTTTATTGGCCTCTCCATTCTGTATGAAAGTTGCAAAGGTAGATCTGCAAGAGACAGTTAGCAGCTGGATACAAATAAACCCAAAATGTCTTCCATTTGGGAGACAGCATGGTTCAGGAGCTCCTTAAAGCTGTAGCCAGTATTTTTGTCATATTTTCTGAAATTGTCACTATGTCCTCACAGCAGCAGGCAGATAATCTGTGAAAAACATCAGACTCCTGCAGCCCCACCTAGTGCTCCTAATGCCGTTTGCAAGAACCCATCACGCCTGAATCCAAACCACCAATCAGAGCCAGGCAGAGTGTCTGATGAAGCGTCAATAACTCTGGTGCTCATGCTGCCGGCCCTCTTTCAATGCATACTCTCACTCGGTCACGCTTCTGTTGGGAGGGGCTTTTGAGGCAGGGCGCTCAGCATGGGGGGAGATGGAGGGACCTGGAAGCTGTACTCATTCAAATTTTCAAGCTGAGTCTGCTCTCTTCTCAGTCTTATCTCTTTTGCTTGTTGGAGGCTGCCGTGCCATTTCTTACACTCTAATTAATATTTTTACTACACTGTTTACAGAAAGAGTGAGGAGTGACAAAATCACAGTAATATTGTGCACACACTGACATAGTGAAAAATCTGCAAGGGAGGAACGAACCTGAGGTGCAGCAACTATATGCTGGATGGGCTGAGAAGAACCTTGAGGTGTTTGGCCTTGCAGGATAGGAGGGAGCATCATGGGTGGAGGTGGAGGAGGCCGGGATAGAGGAGACGCTATAGGAGGGCACGCATTACCTGCAGTTTCTGACGCATTACCTATTAACACAGTGTTAGGATACTAAAATAGACATGAAGTGGAGAACAGATTCACCAACTATACCCTTGTGTTGTGAAGTCTGCATCACACTGTAGCTCATGGTCAAATATACCTGCTGTTTATGTCTCTGTCAATACTAGGAATGATCTGGTTGATGATTTGTGTATTTCTCAGTTCAACTTTTCTCTTGTGGTGGTGAACTGGATTGGAACTGAATTGTTCTGGGGTTGTGGGGAAATCGAATGTGTGAAATTTCAATGAATTCTGTCCAGCGGTTTTTGAGGAGATGCAGACAAACTATTACCCATGATGTAACCCTATATGCAGCCCTCTCAATAAGTTTACCAGGTTTAGCAGAAGGGGAAGCGAGCATAGTAGAAGGCAGGGCCAAAAGCCCTATTGTGCCTGATCACTTGTGATCCAACTATACTGCGATTAATCTCCATCTCTATGTATGTGTGTCTGTATGTATTTATGTACGTACTTCGCCTACCTAAAGAGCTGTTCATCTGATGTACTTCAAGCCCGGCATGTGAGTTGCAGGAGGCCCAAGTAACTGCAGTGTTGAATTTGGTTCAATATGGATAGATGCTTAATAAATGGGATGAGGCATAGGGCATGTCCTCACCTACCTCTGTGCTCATTGATTACAGGTCACTTTTGCTGCTGGATGCTGGATATAATGTATGACCAAGAAAGCTGCAACCAGCAATACCACCGGCCAAGCAAACAGCTCATTCTGAACATGCATGTTCATGGTATGGACACTGGACCAGTCTAGAGTAAAAATAGGGGGTTCCTGGGGCGATTCTGCATATCACGTAGACTGGATACTACGATGCCTAAAGTGCAATTGATTTGTGTCACTGTTTCAATTGCCATGAAAGGCTAGGCTGTGAGGGATGGAGAGGGAAATAAAAAGAGAGATTATGTGGAGGGGTGTTAGATCTTTACCCTGGTTTTATTTCCTTTTGAAAAGAACTGCTACTGTGAAGCTGTGTGATGCAAATATTTACAGAGGAAATACCGCAAGTTAGTGAATAAAGCAGTAAAGTGAGAGAAGGTGAAGTGAACCTTACCGGGTCTCTGTAGGATATATCTCTTTTTCCTGAAATCAATGATCATTTCTTTTGTTTTGGAGATGTTGAGGACCAGGTTACTGACAGAACACCATTTGGTCAGTTCATGGACCTCGTCCATGTAGGCAGCCTCGTCACCGTCGTGTCATCTGCAGACTTGATGAATGTGTCGGTGCTGTGGGTTGGTGCGCAGTTGTGAGTGTAGAGAAGAGGAGTCAGCACACGACCCTGAGGAGCTCCAGTGTCAGGGTTGATGATAGATGTTTCCTCATCCTGACAGACTGTGGTCGGTTTGTTAAGAAGTCCATGATCACACTGCATATATCTGGCTGACACCCAGTTCCAGCAGTTTGGAACCAATCTGCTGGGAATGATGGTGTTAAACGCAGAGCTGAAGTCCAAACACAACATCCTGACATAAGAGCCAGGGTGTTCCAGATGAGTCAGTGCAGTGTGGAGAGCTGTATTAACGGCACCTTCTGTTGACTCTATAGGTGAACTGATGATGGTCCAGTGTGGGTGGGAGAGATGATTTGATGTGTTTTTGGACCAGCCTCTCAAAGCACGTCATCACAGTGGAGGTGAGAGCCACAGGTCTGTAGTCCTTAAGGCTGCTGGTAGCGGTTTCCCACTGTTGTGGCAGACTTGAAGCATTTGGGGACAGTGCATGCTGACTGGGAGAGGTTGAAGATCTTGCCGAAAACCTCTTCCAGTTGATCTGCACAGTCACCCCTCCCTGGGATGCCATCAGGGCCAGCAGCCTTCCTGGGGTTGACACCACGGAGCATCTCCTCACCTTGTCTGTGCTGACAGTGAGTGTTACGCTGCTGGTGGTTGGTAGCAGTGCAGATCTAAAATATCTAAAATTACTTGTGTATTTTAGGTCATTCTAGTTACAGCTATTTATGGAAAGTTTAATTTTCCACTTCATTTATAAATGCATTTAAAATGATTGATACTTTAATCCATTTCTTATGGCATAACTTAGTAAGGAAGTGAAAATGAATGGTGCCAAGACAAGTGACTGAACAGCTATGATGATCTGGATCATTCTAAGAACAATATATGGCTTTTGCTTTGAGGCAACAGCTGATATGACCCTTTTTAACATGACATGTTGCCATGATCAAAGCAACAGTTTTCCCAGTTTGGTGAGGTTTGGTTTGGATTGACCTGCACAGAGCCCCGACCTCAACAACATTCAAAAACCTTGGTCCTCATTAGTCAACATCACTAATACTCCTCTGGCTGAATAAGAGCAGATCCCTGTAACGAGGATCCAGTATCTGGTGGAAACCCTGTCCAGTAGGGTGAGGCTTTTATAACAGCACTTGCAGTGTGTGTCCAATTACTTACAATGACCATTTACTGTAGTGGAACTGAACACTATATGGTTTCCTATGTCATCAGAGTTAATAGAAAGCAGACTACTGATTTAAATGTACTTCAGGGTGTGGTGGCTCAGGCTCAGGCATGTTGGGTCCAATGACAGCGCCACCGTCTTCACTCTCCTTGTTGTCCAGTAGACCTGCTGCCATCACTGCTGCCTGCTGCTCTACAACCCGTGCTGCCAGTTCCTCCTGAAAAATTCCCATTAGACACACTTTGGCTCATTATCGGGAAATCTGATGGTACAACAGCAGCGTACCTTCACATATTGTGAGACTCGTAGATCAATATTGTCGTACACCCCTAATTCCAACAGCACTTTCTATATTCAGGTCAGAGGGAAAAGACAGAGAGTTTACCAATGCTGTGAGGCTGGAGCAGCTCTGACAGTGACTTGCACTTGGCAGCGAGTTTGCTACCAAATACAGCCTTGAGAGCCCGGTTTCCTGCTTCTACCTGGACCAGGGCTGGATCTGGAAGAGTCAAGAAGGACAAAGTTTTAGACCCCAAAGTAGACACACAGACGTTGAACTTCTGCTAAGGAAATCTACTGCTGCTGCACATTATAAATAAATGAACTTCTACGTCTGGACTGTAGTGGTGCTGTGTCTGTGTGCACAGTCTCACACCAGGAGTGTATTTGAAGCTCTTCCCGAGGTGAGAGAGCCAGCTGCTGCGGAGGATCCAGTCTGCATGGGAGGCTCTCTCTGTGACGAGTCTCACTGCTGTGGGGACCAGCCTCAGAGCATCTCCTTCTGCCAGATCCACCACTCCTCCAGAGAACACGAGGCCTTCATGGACACCACTGCTCTGCAACGCCCTCTGCAGGTCACTCAGACTCAGTGGACGATTCCTGCGCACAACACAATGGGTGTAAATATTTCCCAAACAAATGAGACTAAAACTATTTCTTCAGAAATTCTGCATCAACTGTTTCTTTTAAGTGCTTTCAGTATTTCAAACTTACATCTTCTTCTTTGGTTTACCGGGTTCTCAGGACAGATTGACATGGCAGTGATGTGTTGTACATGAGGCTCATGTCATTGTGTTGTTACCATGCTCACCGTTTGCCCTGCATGCTGACTGTGTTCAGGCAAAATGAGAGGACCCGTCCATCTCGAAGGACAGCGGAAAAGCAGGAATCCTCTGTGGAGAGGAGGGCAGAGGGGAAGCCATCAGGCCAAACTCCAGCACACAGCAGTCCACTGCCCCAGTCCTCTGTGTCCAGGATGGCCAAGTGATGCTCAATCACCTGCTGGGCTTGCTGGAGGGATAACAGAGCACTAAGGTTCATTCCCATGTAGCAGAAATGTGCTCATGACTTTAAAACGTTAGACTTTGTTCTGTGAAAGCCATGAATATCACAGCAAATTAAGAACAAGAGTCATCTGAAGATGGTGTATGCTGCTACGCTGTGGAGAAGATGATCAACCTTCAGAGTCACCTTCATCATCATCATAATCATTTTCTAAATATTACAAGGCACGACTACTAATCATGGTTAGTTCATGTGTAAAGGCTGGTGGAGCTAGTATGTATGGTTTGTGAGATATGCTCCAGGCAAAAAATGAATACAGAATTAAAAGAAGTCCTTCCATAAAAAAAAACTGTTTTAACAATTGCTTTAAAAGACATGAAGGATTTGGTTTGAGATGCATCCGAGTTTCACTGAAGGGCCCTGGTGACTATTTGGGGTTTTCAGGCTGCGTTGTGGCTCATTACTGAGAATCTAGTCATAAATGATTTACAGGAACAGTTCGTCCAAAAATCTAAATTCAGTCATTTTCTACTTCAGCCCTTTATCAATAGAAAGTTGGGCAAACGTTTCTTAGTCCACTAAATGCCACAGCACCCTCTTAAATAACTAAAGTAGATAGGGACTTCTTTTACAGCCTAAGAAATCAACCAAAATATACATACATAAAAAATGTATTCATCATATGGTGGACCTGAGATCTCACACTGATTTGAAAATTATATTTTTTATTATTTACACCCTTTTTAAAGCTGAAATCTTCACTAAGCTAAAAGCGTTAGCATTGAGTTGGGTGCAATAGCTCAGAGGCAGTTCTGTGGAATACATCACTAAACAAGATCAATGAGAAAGAGTGAGCCCTGCACACCTTAGACTTACCTGCTACCCAGACGTTGTGTCATAACACACAACAGACAGCTACAAGAAGTGTGTCTGTCAGGTCTTACATTACATTTTGGTTTTCCTGTGAACACTGAGGCTGCATGGATTACAAGTTCCCAGTGATGCATTCAAGCTTTCAGACAAGGTGCAAGTTAATGCTTTTAACTTTAACTTAAATAAATCTTTTCCAACCAATCTGGGATTTATTTTCTAACAATGTCAAACACGTCTCTCATGCTGTCTTGATGTGAAGCTTCAGAAAGGTTTTGTGGAGAAACAAAATTCATCCTATTCTGCATCAGCATGGTGCTGAGTAGATAAAGACTGAATTAGACTTTTGCATGAAGTTTTCATTTCAGATTTATCAGCAGGATCTCACAAAAAGGACACAGTGAATGTGTGTTCAGAGCTGGCCACTAGTGTTTTGTATAAGCTGGACACAAGCAACACATTTATGGCTGAGACCTGAAGAAAAGAAAACAAACATAAACAAGGAATAACAACAGTAAGGCTGATGTAAACATGTATGCTGTTCTTTATTTTGAATGATAGATGACTCTGACTGGAATAAAACACATCGGTCCAACAGAGGAGCCTCAGATTTAACCTGCTGGAGGCTACTGATACCTTTTGGCTGGCAGCGGTGCGTTGGTACAGCGAGTAGGCCTCTCCACAGGCGTGCTGCAGGGCGCTGGGTAAATCTACACCTCTCTGCAGCTGACAGGAGAGCAGGGTGGCAGCATGGAGGAGCGAGGCCACTGATGAGGCAGGGGAATCTGAAAAGCACAAGCCATTGTCTTTAAATGAACTCTGCAGACTGACAGCATATCCATCTGTTGTCATCATGCAGCGCTTACCACAGATGGCAGATTTGATGCTTTTATGGATTTCAATCAGGAGGTCACACACACACATTCTCCGTTCACCCCTGCAGTGTGAAGCAGGGTCTTCAGGTCCAGCGTGTCCCAGCACACTCCCTCATGTTCTTCTGGGATGTAAACCTCCACACCTCGGTTCCTCATGGCTCTGGAGCTCCCCATGCGCAGGGTCCATGGTCAGGAACAACCTGCACAGACACACCGATTAGCTTAGCATCGACTTCCTTAACAAATTTAAAAAAGAGCAAACGAGCTCTAGTTTTGTGTACTACCTGAAATTAGGATGTGGGATGATTTTGGGGGTCTTCCCATCTATGACGCCTCGTTCATTGATGGTTCAGGGATCCACCAGGCTCCAGCAGGGCATTGAGGCGATCCAGGACAGAGGCACTGAGCACAGAGAACATGATCAGTGTCATTTCTGTGTTTTTGTCACACTTCACTACAGTTGTTTATCCCCAGAGGGCAGCGTCTGCAGTGATGTGGACTCTGTATCAGTCTGTAGTGGTGAAAAGGGAGCTAAGCTACAAGGCAAAGCTCTGGATTTACCGGTCGATCTACGTTCCTACCATCACCTTTGGTCATGAGCTCTGGGTAATGACCGAAAGAACAAGATCGCGGATACAAGCGGCTGAAATGAGCTTCCTCTGCAGGGTGTCTGGACTCACCCTTAGAGATAGGGTGAGGAGCTCAGTCATTCAGGAGGGGCTCTGAGTGGAGCTGCTGCTCCTCCACATTGAGAGTCAGCTGAGGTGGTTCGGGCATTTGGTAAGGATGCCCCCCGGACGCCCCCCTGGGGAGGAATTTCGGGCATGTCCCACTGGGAGGAGACCCCGGGGTAGACCCAGGACACGCTGGAGGGAGTTTGTTCTATAAAGCTTTTAATCTGCTACTTTATGCTTCAGCTTTAAAAGTACTTCATACATAAAATCATTACTTTAATTTGCTGGCTTTAAACCATACTGATCAGCACTACTGTGTCTCATAGACTCATTTTTAATGTTGGTCATTTTGTCCTTGTCTCTGTCTCATCATGTATATCATCCTTGACTGATTCTACAACTTCATTCTAAAGCTATTACTACTACAGTTTCACTGACTGGCATTAAATATCTATATTCACAAATGCACAAAGTATCAGCAACATTTTAACTTCTGGTTAGAGGGCTGACATCAATTCCTGTCTCTCATTCTGTGCAGCCTGTCTTAGTTTGTTTGTTATTGAGCTTATTTATATCAGAGACCATCTACAACACATTCATCTCAAAGACGAGAAAATATTTTTGCACCAGATTTAGTTACTAGCTGATTTCCATCTGCAGACCTGAGGCAGGTGAAAAAGAAACATATATACACAAACAAACAATAACACAATACATGATGATCAAGAAATATAGTACAAACTCTAAAATACATTCATGCATTTTAAAATGTAAAACCAAGTGTTTGATTTGAGGCAAAGGTTCAGTCCATGACGCTCTCAGAGGAGCTGGCAGTGACTCGGAGCACATGGTAATTACCCTCCACAGTTGATGTAAGTGTCATTTGTGGTTCAGTATTTCTTTAGACATCTGAATGACACAAAACACACACATGTTGGACTCATTGTCCTATTTGACAGTACTCCCAGGTGTTTACAGGCATCCTGTGTCCATGGAAGGGCCTGATGCTGCTAAAACTTGCTATGGATTACATTTTAAATTCTCAACAATATTTTTACATGTGCCTTTACACTTCAGCAAGAAAAACACAGAGCGACGCGCCATGTTAGCAGGCAGCGCGACCACCGTAATGGGCTACGGTAATTAGCTACATCAGTTAGCATCACATTAGCTTAAGTTATATCTCACTCACCAAGACGTGTGGAAAGTGGTTTAACGATATCAAACACGCTGTAGGTCGCCTCAGCTCCTACTGCTACTCTGAACAGTTTTTTACAAGTGCAAAATCAGACCGACAACATCAACATTTAGACGATTTATTGACAGTTTGCAGTCTAGTTGACACAAGCCACGTGACTTGCAGCGCCCGTTTTAATAAACTTACGATAATTTACAGGTTGGATGACTCCGATTAATAGCACGCTGATGTAAAAACATATTTACGTAAATAATATAATGAACGAGCAGAGAAATCGAGTTGTATTTCCTGCTTAGTAAACAGGCGACTCTGAAGCCACGCGAGACATCTGGAAACCGTCACCGGAACGTGACGTCATACGGGTCATCTTGTCTAGGACGTCAGTGTCCAGGCTATAAAACCGCTTAGATAACCAGATAGCATTACTTTTCACTGAGGTAAGTTGCAGTATTTGATCTTATTGTGACATTAACAAGGACAACATGGCGATAGACGATTGGGATTGCGAAATACTTGACATCAAATTAGATCCCACCCGGAAAAGACCGAAGGAGAGCGTCTGGGACGCAGTGCCTGAGGAAGATGAGAGGCCTCGCTTTGGAAGCAGAAAGTAAGGCTTGGGGTCTATTTCTTTTTTCTTTTTTTTTATTAGAATAAACCACACTTGTGATTATTCACTGTGTATATATTATCATTTTGACAGACTTATGGTAAGGTTGTGAGTTCTTTCATGGAATGTACAAGGTATTAATGACGTTAAAAACGCTACAGCTGTCTGGAAATTTTAAAGAAAAAGAATATAGATGTGGCAGCAAGATACTAATAAACTAAATAATGCTGACTTTAAGGTAGCAGCATACTCTTCTGCTAACAATAAAAAAAAGGAGTAACTATTTTGTTTCGTTCAAATGTTAAAATAAATATTATTAAAAAAGGACAGGACAAAGAGGGAAGGATCTAGGTCTATGTGAAAACTTTAATAAACAATGTTAAAGTGGCATTTATTTCGGCGTATGCCCCAAATTCATATGACAGTTTATTTTTCTCTTGTTTATGTGCAATTATTAACGAAATGAGTGAGTTTAAAATTATTATAGGAGGTGATTTCAATACGGTAATTGATATAGACAAAGATAAAACCTCCAAAAGTAAAAATACCCTCTTAAGCACCCGTGCTCTGAAAAATTTAATATCAGATTACTCACTATTAGATATATGGCGTACACATAATCCGGACAAGAGAGACTTTACATTTTACTCTGGTAGGCATAAATCGTTCTCAAGGATGGATTATATATTAATGTCCACTGTAATGTCAAACATGATCTTAAAGGCAGATATAGTGTACATGTCACTCTCAGATCACCATGCTAACTTATGTACTCTATTACTTAACAAAATTCCAAATCGCGCAACTCGCTGGAAATTTAACACGTCCCTTCTGCAAAACACCACTTATTGTGGTCAATTTAGAGAAGCTTTAAAGGAATTTTTAGACATCAATAAAAATTCAGTCTCAGACGTTCGAATCTTATGGGATGCTATTAAAGGATTTATAAGAAATAACTCAATATCTTTTGCGTCTGGCCAAAACAGAGAACAGTTAAAGGAAATCAATAGCTTGGAGTGTATCTTAGCATCACTAATCCGACAACAACATGATCATTTCTCAGCGGATCGACAGAAAGAAATATCCCTGGTTAAGGTTAAGTTAAATGGAATCCTTGGGAAAAGGTCAGAGTTTTTAATTCATAGAACACGACAATCACATTACCTTGATGGGAGTAAACCCAGTTTTCTTCTTGCAAGCAAATTGCGTAATAATGACCGTCTGGCGGATATTCATTCAATCCAGGCAGAGGATGCTTCCCTCTTACATGATCCTTCATTAATTAATCAACAATTCAAAAGTTTCTATAAAAAACTATATCAGAGTGAAATAAGCGGTAATACAGAAACCATTCGTTCTTTTGTTAAGGACTTAGCCTTGCCAAGTCTGTCAGGTGATGATATAAATATTCTAGATTCTACAATAACATTAGATGAATTATTTGAATCACTGAAATTAATGAAGAAAGGTAAATCTCCTGGATTGGATGGCATTCCTCCAGAGTTTTATCTTACATTCTGGCAAGACCTTGGCCCATCAATGCTCGATATGTTCCTCACAGCTATTCAGGAGGGTTCCTTTAATAGAGATGTCAATGCAGCTATTATATCACTCCTATGTAAACCAGACAAAGATCCCACAGTCTGTACAAGCTATAGACCAATATCACTGCTGAATTCAGATATAAAATTGTTTGCCAAAACTCTAGCCCACAGATTAGGACCAATTGTGCCTAAATTAGTTCACATAGCTCAAACTGGTTTTATGAAAAATAGATTAGCAGCTGACAATGTTTGAAGATTGTTGCATATAATTTTTTCTTCTTGTAAGTCAACTTCTTTGCCTGCTGTAATATCTATTGATGCAGAAAAGGCTTTTGATAGGCTGGAATGGGACTGTCTCTGGTTCACTTTAAATCACATGGGATTTGGGAAACATTTTCTAAATATGTTGAATATTCTTTATAATAATGCCTGTGCTCAAGTACTAACTGGAAACTATCTTTCACCTCAGTTTCCAGTTTGTAGAGGAACACGTCAAGGATGCCCCCTCTCTCCACTGTTATTTGCTTTATCATTAGAGCCCTTAGCTCAAAAAATTCGTCAGTCTCAGGATATAACCTCCATTACTGTGGGGAATATACATAATTCTATCTCGTTATATGCAGATGACATCTTATTATATCTTGGTAATGTAATATCTGATTTACCAAAAGTTATGGACATTTTTACTCTCTTTAGCTCTTTTTCAGGCTACAAAATAAATCTGGAGAAATGTGCTCTTCTGCCTCTAAGTACTCTATCGGATTATTCAGGACTGCAAACAGAAATTCCTAAAGTATCTTCCTTCAAATACCTAGGTATTCATATATTTTCAACTATTGAGAAAATTACGAATGCTAACTATAAAAGGTTACGCAACTCCATTTGTAAAGACTTGGACAGGTGGTTTAATCAAAAGCTATCGCTCTGTAGTCGTATATCAATTATTAATATGAACATATTGCCAAAAATTAATTTCATAACCAGTATGCTTCCACTACCCACACCTCCCCACTACTGGAGCAGGATACAGGGACTAGTATCTAAATTCATGTGGAAAGGGGAACGTCCAAGGCTCAATAATAAAATTCTTTGTCAGAGCAAACAACTAGGAGGATTTGGCCTCCCTAATTTTGAGCTGTATTATTTTTCCTTTATGCTTCGCCCCCTTGAGAAGTGGCTTTTACAGGAAGGAAATACACCTTGGCTACTCATTGAACGCAACATAGTCGCTCCTCACAATTTGAATGAAATTTTGTTCTGTGGTCTGTCTTTTAAGCATTGCAGGGAAAAATTTGGTCCAATTATAACTTATTCCATTCAAATATGGCAACAAGCATGTAACTTGGCAGATTTGAATGTGAAATGGCATACACTCTCACCAATTTGCGATAATAAATCACTTTGTTTGGAGAGAAAACCATTGAAATTTCAATCTTGGTCTCAATGCGGCATTCGTAAACTTTCTCATATTATCAATGACAAAGGTCTAAGATCATTTGAAGATCTTAGGAATAGTTATAATATACCAACAAATTCCTTTTTCTTTTATTTACAGCTAAGATCAGTTATTCAAGCTCAGGGAGTTCCTTGGAAAAACTCTCTTCCCATACATCCTCTCTTTAATTTTATAACCACTAAACCCAAATATGTAGGCTTTGTGTCCAACATGTACAAAAGGCTCCAAGAATTCACTTGTCCATTTTTGGGTGTGACCAAGGTCTGGAATGTGGATTTAAAGAAATGGGAGGAATCGATTAATTGGAAAAGAATCTGGGAAAATGTGTCTCTTTCATCTAGAAATTGTAATTATCAAATGATTAATTTTAAATTTATTCATAGATTTTATTTGACTCCCAGGAAACGTTTTCAGCTCCAGCTTTGTCCCACACCAATCTGTAAGCTATGTTATAAAAATGAAGTAGGAACCTACTTGCATATGATGTGGGATTGTCCAGAGGTGAAACATTTTTGGTCCAGAGTTGCACATGTTTTATCTGAGGTAGTAGGAGTTATTATTCCCTGCTTGCCTAATGTTTTACTTTTGAATGATGATACAGCAATCAGTATTAACACGTCAGAGAAAAGATGTCTACTCTTAGGTCTAACTGCCGCTACAAAAATCTTAGTATTAAGATGGAAGCCCCCACATGAACTTTCAGTTTC
Organism: Chaunax sp. Z400; assembly: GCA_037577475.1. Taxonomy (NCBI): domain Eukaryota; kingdom Metazoa; phylum Chordata; class Actinopteri; order Lophiiformes; family Chaunacidae; genus Chaunax; species Chaunax sp. Z400. The sequence continues at coordinate 22,407,008 of CM075202.1, read as the reverse complement.
TAAGTGGATTCTGTTATTGTTAGATATTGTATCTCCGGTCATAAGTCGATACAAAGGAGTACCATGCCTGCAAATTTGTGTTGAAAATGATTAATATCATGATGTCATGGGAAACTGTCCTTCTTTGTTTTGACAAATAAAAACTTGATCAAAAAAAAAAAAATCCACACAACAGCAAATACTGTTTTTTAACCATTGTTAATGAAATGACTTATTTGTTTTGGACTTTCAGAAAGAAAGTCTTAACTCCAATCATCTTTGTGAGTGGCGGTCTGCGCGAGACTGCAGAGGAAGAGAGACGGGCGCAGCAAAAATTACGAGGTGGCCGTGTTGACATACAGTCTGGTGTAGCCGTTGGTGACTGGGAGCAGCACACAAAAGGAATTGGCCTGAAAATTATGCTGAAGATGGGATACCAACCAGGCAAAGGCCTGGGCAAGTATAATCAAGGTGAGTTGGCCTGAGGAGGCAATGCAATTTAAATTAGTAATAGTGTGTGTTTTACAGGAGCAACAGAGTATAGTTGGTATATTCTGACCATGTCTCTTGTTGCTGCAGGTATTTTAAAACCCGTTGAGTCGAGGGGTCATCATGGCAGGGGAGCTGTTGGTGCTTTTGAGAATGAAAGTCTTCCAGATTTGCCTGTGATCAACTCAAAAGAGGTTGAGGATCCTGCAGGCCCTGGAGGTAAGGAGCGACCGAAGTCCTACACAACTCAAGATGAGCTGAAGGCCAAAGGCAAGCTGGCAGGGCGCAGTACAGCAACATCCGCTGGAGAGTTGGCAGAGGTCAAGGTATGTTTGAAACAATTTGATTTTCTCTCGTTTAGAACGTTATCAAGACATAATGACTTTGATCATCAAATTCCTTGACTTGCACTGTAATGTTGTAATAATGTAATTGTATTTGTACATACAGTACAATCGCCAGTGGATTGAATTATCTGAATGTAAGCACATGGTCGGCTTTTGTCTTGGTATCCCATTTACCCCATATCTCTTCCCATCTCTAGGTTATAGACATGGCTGGGAGAGAGCATACGCTCCATTACAGTTACAGCGAGATGTCCAAGGATCAAAAAGGATCTGGCTTTGCTCTCCCTGAACTCGACCAGATCCAGTCCGCCAGACATCTGCATCATGAAAAAGATGTACTTGTTTCTCTGAAGCATGAGTCACAAGTGCTGCAGAGCAGATTGGATGCAGAGGAAGATGCAATCCAGAGACTGGAGGCTGTTCTGGCATTGGTGAAGCGTTTCCCTACTGAAGAAATGGCACCAGGAGAGGCTCCTACCCTGCAGGTAAATACACAATGAGCACACAGACTACAGTTATCAGGCCTATTTCAGCCTTGCTCTTATCACTTCCACATTGGTCATTTTTTGTTTCTGTGCCTTCTTTCTCTTTCTTCAGGAGTGTGCACGTATCTTTGAGTCGTTACAAACAGACTTTCATGAAGAATACGAGATGATGGGATTGGCAGATCTGGCTGCAGCTGTTGATTACCCATTAACCGACAGTGCCCATCGACTCCTGGATCCACCCTTGGAAGCCTCTGCTCCAATCAGGTCTAGAGCCTCTTTACCCACCAATCAGGAGCAAACTATCCGAAGCCCCCAGAGCAGTGAGACCCCAGTGATTCCTCCACCCACCTCATCTCGCAAACGTAGAAAGAAGAAGGGAGGCCGGGGTTATGTGTAGTGAATCAATAATGATGCCTGTGTGAATAACCACTTAATGATGAAATGTGCACTTAAATGAAGGGAATAAAACACATTCATAATAATATGATTAAGTTTGTTTGTGCTTGTTATCTCAATGTTGACTGCCACATACGTTGTACACATATTGGCTTCTTGCCCATTCATCCAAATTTGCTAGCAGATGACCTGCCATTGTATTCTGTTTCTGAGCCAGTGAAAATGGGAAGGTGAAAATCATTATAATTATCATATTTCTGTTTTGGTTGAGATTATTATACCCATACATATTCCCTAGAATGATAAAGTTATCATTTATTTCAAAAACACAGATTATCAAGTGACCAAGAGTGTCTCTAACAGTGGTTAAGACTTTCCCAGGGAAATTGTTCCACAGTATAGCGACACCTGCTGACCTATTTGTGCAGTGGCTAAAGAATATTTTGTCACCCCATTGGTTTAACCAGACTTTTTCATCCATGTCATTAGAATGGGGTTCCTGAAGAAGATAGCATTGTGCTTTTTCATTCTTACAGACACGAAAGGTTGATTTTCTTTTATAGAATCTCTTAGAAACACAAGAGAACATATGATTACAGTAGGACAAACACAAAAAGAAAGTATAGATTAAAGTGAAGATTTAGGAAGATTAGTGTTTTGAAGCTAAACACTGTTACAAAGCCCCTAATACTATCGAGCACAGAGAACCATTAACAACCAAACTGTCAAAATGTTTATAAAGTGAATATCTTGTAAACTTTTTTAGGCATTTCACCTTGTACTTCCTACTGGTTGAACAAAAATGTCAGGAAAGGCTGACTTATAACGTTACAAACATTCACATGAAGAGAGGTAGGTAGTTGAATTAGGCCATTTAGTGCAAACTTAGTGCAACTTGAAAATCAGACCCCCCCCCCCCCCTTTAAGGTATAATAGAACTTTTAAGAGCAGCACAGAATTAAAACCTTTTTAAAAGGCAGTTGAACATTCAGTTTGTAAATATTAACATAAAACCTCTGCGGTCAAATTCTCAAAAGTGTGAGAGTGTGAAATGAGTGATAGGTTATAACTTTTAGCCTATCTAACCCAGAGTAACCCCGTTACCATTGATGTACCCCACATGTCCTACGTAGTGCACGTTCTTTCCTGCCGCCCTGGCTTGCTCCATCTTCCGCCACACAGTTGCTCGAGCCTGCCTGTCAGCTTTGCAGAAGTCCTGCTTGAAGTGAATTCCCAGGTCTTTGCATTTTTCAATAGTTTCCAGAAGGCATCCCGGTGGTGTCTCATGGTAAACTGCATGATGACCTGCTGCTGTCTCCTCTCCTCTCTCCTCCCAAGGCGGTGAACGGTATCCACCACTGTTTCCATTGATGAAGCCCACTGCGGGGCTATCTTGGACAGGATCTCGATGACGATGTCTCGGATGTGTTCGTCTTTTTCTTTCAGGCCGTGTATATTTCAATTCCAGCGCCTCTTGTACCGCCCCAACTCCGCTTTCTTTCAGCTCCTCGTTTTCTTTAACGACACAAGAGGTGACATGGTGTCACAGCAGCAGCTAACAAAAGAGAGAGAAACACTGCTTGTGTTAGCCAGAAAGGTACCTGCAAGGTGTCGAACAGCAGCTCAGGAAGTGTGTGAATGGTGGAGACGGTGCTCCTCTTTGCTCGCTCTGCTTCTCTGGGATTTTGTTGCTTTTTCCACATCTCCTCCTCCTCCTCCCGCTCTTCCTGCCTCTGCACCTCCATCTCACCATTGTCTACACCTGCACAAGAGGAAGCTGAGGAGGAAGAGGTCAGAGGATGAACAAGTTTCACAAAGCAACAACTAGGATTTCTGAGTGTGTCTGCCTGTTCCATCTGACACCCACCACAAAGTGTTTTAACTCATTTCTGACAAGTTTACATTTAAACAGTGTAAGCAGTAAATGTACCCATGGCCGTCTGTGGACCCGTTGACCCATCTGTGGACCTGTGGGCGCCTGTGATTTAGGTGGTAAGAGTGGTCTTCCACTTATCAGAAGGTCTGTGGTTCGATCCTGATTTCCCTCAGTTCACATGTCAAAGTATCCTTGAGCAAGATACCGAAGCCCAGTTTGCTCCCCGGGCGCCGTAAAGGCAGCCCACTGCTCCTCAGGGATGGGTCAAATGCAGAGGACAAATTCCGCTACATTGTACTGTATAGAATTGTATGTGACCAATAAAGCTGATTCTTCTTCTTCTCTAAATGAGGAGGTTGCAGTAAGTGATAGAACCACTGAAGAAGAAAAACCTGGTCCTACGTCAATGGTGGAGTGTGTTTCCCTATATTAAAGGTTGCACAGATGCGACTACATAGGCGGCTTCACAACGCCTGTACACTCTGCTTGTTACGCACTTGTGATGCATGGGTCGTCTCTGACATCATCCAAATCTGCGTGCACGTTTTGCCCACCTGAAAAACTGTTTTCTCTGATGTAGTGACTCCTGCATGGACATTTGACGTCACCTCTGGCAGTGGAAGTGTTTATCAGGAGGACAGCTGCTTTACTCCCAACTATTTCACTGTATGAACCTTTTCACCCACCTGCATCCCATCAACTATTCATCACAATGATCATTTTTATGTGATCCACACATCCACACAGACTCTCTGCAGTACACGCTGTGTTTCAGTCTCTAGCCTTTTCACAGACTCTCTGCAGTACATGCTGTGTTTCAGTCTCTAGCCTTTTCACAGACACAGCATACATGCTGTGTTTCGGTCTCTAGCCTTTTCACAGACACAGCATACATGCTGTTTCAGTCTCTAGCCTTTTCACAGACTCTCTGCACTTCATGCTGTGTTTCAGTCTCTAGCCTTTTCACAGACTCTCTGCAGTACATGCTGTGTTTCAGTCTCTAGCCTTTTCACAGACACAGCATACATGCTGTGTTTCAGTCTCTAGCCTTTTCACAGACTCTCTGCACTTCATGCTGTGTTTCAGTCTCCAGCCTTATCACAGACTCTCTGCAGTACATGCTGTGTTTCAGTCTCCAGCCTTTTCAGAGACTCTCCACACACGACACGATTTGTCGTTTGTGAACTAAAACCACTGAGTTTGGAAGATACCTTCATTTTGCCCGGTCAGACTGCTAAGCCTCATACTGTATGAGCTTCATATAAACTGTATAAGAAGTATATTATAAAATATTTTTGCACAGATCAAGGAGTGAGGTTTTGTCCTTCATTATACACACTGGAACCTCATCAGAGAAGGTCTTCCTCATAAATGCATCCTTTGAATATTCAGATAGGGTCACTGAATGAAGGTGCAGTACAGCTGCTTAGTTTAACTTCATATGACCCGATCAAGTTAATAGGCCCAGTAAGATGGATATAGTGTATCCAAAGAAGAGCAGTTGTGTCAGGCTGTGAGTTAAAACTGTGAGTAGAGTGAGGGGACAGACCTCTACTGTCAGAACAGCGTACGCTGCTGTTAGGAAGTTGTTTAAAATCCTCCCCTGACTCTGCAGTGGCTCGAACTGCAGTGAGAGTCATGAGGAGTCTGTGAGAAGTGCAGGAGGAGGCTGCTGAGAAGAGAATAGGACAGAATAATGAATACATGCTCTATCATTCTCTCCACCCTGTCTTCCCTCCTGTCTTTATTCCATTCCGTCTTTCTTTCTTTCTGTCTTTCTTTCTGCAATCATACAAACACATTAACACACTGACTCACTGATTAGACAGAAGAAACGTGACTCATGATTCACTTTCATTCCTTCCTTACCAGAACATTCTCTATCATGTGTCCAACATGCACTTAGACGTGTGATGAAGTCACACTAAAAAGACAACCATTTGCTCATTGTAGCCAGATTCTCACTCAGTGCAGCTTTAACTCTGCCTCCTTACTGCTGTTGTATCTGATTTCACTACTGGCGGTCATTCGTATTTACTGAAGTTGACTGCAAAACATCAAGCTGCTGTCAGAGAACAGCTGCTCCTCCACCAGCTGCAGTTGTGTGTTGGAACCAGCAGGTGGTACTGTTTGTCAAAGTTGTCTTTGCAGGGGTTCGTTAACACAGTTAACACAGAAAAGTTGGAGGGAGAGGTTGTGTTTCTAGCACAGAAAGATGTCAAAATGGCAGCCATGTGTGTTTACTGTTCTAATCTTAGCCACTCAGACTGTCTTTGGGACAAAGACTCTGTATTTCACATGAAGTAATTTACCAAAAGATGACATTATTACATGGTGATTATAGAATTCACTCTAATCCTCCATGTTTTGTCCTTAATGAACTGATGAATGAATAACTCCAGACGTTTGGCTCATATTTTAGTTGTCGACATCCCTACCAGGAATCGTCTTAGAAATAGACATCTATTTCTGTGTTAAATGTCGCATTGATGCAAGGTCCTATCATCACCATCACCAGATAAAATTAGATTGCAGTATCCTCAAGGTCCACGGGGACACAGTTATATAATCAAATATACAGATAGGGTGGGGTGGGGGGGCTAGAGCTTCCTAATACAGAGCCTGGATTGTGTAAATATACATATTCACAATATCATTGATGACAAGGATGTGATGATAGAGGCAGAGGATGAGAGAAAAATGAAAGCAGAGACGAGGCAGATGGAGGCCCACACATATGTAATGATATACAGACAGAGAAATGGAGACGGGGAGTAGAGAGTGAAAACCATCCCAGCAGAGCTACTCATAATGAGGCAAGAGAGACGAAGGAAGGAGGGCAGCGAAGGGAAGGCGAAAGGACATGAGGTGAGGAGGGGGTGGAGAAAGAGCGGCGGAGGGTGACTCAGAGGACGGGGAGGGGAGTGTAGGAGTGGGCAGGAAGAGAAGATGAGGGCTTTTCTAGCACATTGAGTGGCACACAGGTTAGAGGGAGTAAACAAGGCTGCTGGCTCTGATTGTTGCTCGTGACGCAGTGTGTTTGTCAGGGCGTGGGCTCTGCCATATATGGTCCTGCAGTGTGTGTGTGTGTGTGTGTGTGTGGGGTTGGATGTTGTATGAACATGTGTCTATTTTAAAGAACATATGAATGTATGTTGCTGTTTTTACACATATGGTTGTTCAATTTTTAATTCTGAAGTGTCATTTAATGATCTAAAACATAGACAGATAGTTTTCCTATGAGAACACTGAATGTTTACGGATGCATATGTGTAGTATGATGTGTGTTTGTATTCTACCCCTATGTGTATGTAGGTCTATGGAGGTTTACATAATTCAGGCTCTGCTGTTCCTCTTTTGGAAAATGTGCCTGTGTGAATGGGAGTGAAGTTTTGTACTAATATGAGAGTAAATACATGCTAATAGTGTACCTCTCCTCTTCTCCCCCCCACCCCTCTGCTGAGTATCAGTCTGTGCTCAGATCAGTGTGAGTTGCTGTGAGCAGCACTGCAGTCTCCCAGCTCTGGCCCTGCATCACTTACTCAGCACTCCAACCCTTCGCTTCCCAAAACAACGACTGGGACACACACATACACACAGACATACACACACAGTATATTGTCACTGTTTACCTTTATCACTGTTATTATTACATGTATTATAGCATTACTTAAGGGTCTATGCATGCGCACCACCGCTCACACATACATATCATCCAATAATTACATATACCGAATGTGAGCAAGCATGTACACACATCTCATATGCATGCACACACAAACACCTACAGATGCACTGTCTATACAATCTGCCTCTACTTTATCAGCTAATCCAGAGCAACAGCTCTGCCACATATTGTACATAAGTTTATAATGGACAGTTTTTGAGAGGTGTTTATTCAGCAGTATGTTTATTTCTTACTAGTGGTGTTGTACTAAACTTCAGTATATAAACACGTGTTTCTAGTAGCCCCTCACACACACACACACACACACACACACACACCCTGTGTTTTTGGGTGGACAAACATTCGAAGCACCTCTCAGTATGATGTGGTCCAGTAGTCCAGGACTCAGGCAAGAAAAAAGGAGGAGGTGTGTGCTTCATGGTGAATAGGGATTGACCATCACAGGTGGGTACAGAGGCTGCCTTTGCAGATCTTTGCAAAGCCTCGGCACCATAATCGTGATGTTGCATTCAATGTTGCAAGAGACTTAAATCAGGCTATCCTTAACAAGGTTAAATCTGAATCATCATATACTGACAGTGCCATCAGGGAACGAGGAGACAACAATACTTCACTCGGGTGAAACGTCATTCTATGTGCAAGAGCAATATTTCAATCAGGTGTATTGACATTCCACTGTAATATCAGTATTCCCTACTCCTGTTTAAATTGCTCATATTTAAAAAAAAATTTTTTCCTATTGTTTATTTTCTTGTTTGCTTGTTATAATTTAGTGTTTTTATTGATGCTTCTTTTCTATTTTTTCTATCCACTTGCTTAACTTATCTTATCTTATCTTATCTCCCCATCAGATGAATCTTGTTTCTAATATTCATACTTTTGTAAAAGAAAAAAGAAATTATGCATGAAGAGAAACAATATGGACAGATGTGTAAAATGAAAGTGTCATATTAAATGTTAGTTCAGCATGGGAGCAGCTAATATTAACATAAAGCCTTCCATATGTTCTAGACTGCTGTTGTACTACTGCAGTACTATGTTCTAGACTTAAAGTATACGAATAAAAATTTAATATTGTTGCAAATCAGTTTTCTGAAGATCAATTAAGTTAAACTAATGTAATGTGAACACATTCACTTATTGTATATACTGTATACATTTCACTGAACAACAACACCTGTAAATAATTCCAAAATTACTGTATCAGTACTAATACAGACTATCATTTGGTAGTCAATAGCCTATAATTCAATAATTTAATTAAATGATATTGAATAAAGCAAAAAAGTTCACAATTTTAAAGAAAATCTATTTTGTGTAATTTCATGCTGAGATGGGTTCAGTGCTCATGGTGTCTGTTTCCAATAACTGTAAACACTGTAGCAGGATTATGGAAACGCTGTGTCTACAGAAACAGTGGCAGCATTGAACAGATCCTGGTTTACCATCCATAATTAATGAAGGACTCATGTTTCACATCAGTTTGACTGACTACATGTGTGTGTGCCACATCATGTGTGTAAGCATTTTGTGTTGTGGCTTTTTCTACAGATATTTGGTACCTGTGCAGGTTTACTGAGTGAACATGTGTGTGTGTGTGTGTGTGTGTGTGTGTGTGTGTGTGTGTGTGTGTGTGTGTGTGTGTGTGTGTGTGTGTGTGTGTGTGTGTGTGTGTGTGTGTCTGTGTGTGTTGCAGTGATTCATCATTTGTTAGTGCAGCCTTGGCAGTGCCATAGATCTATTCAGCTTTCCAAGCTATAGATTCCAATTTGCTGCAGGCCTGGAACTTTTATTATGAGGATATTGATTTGAATTTCATAGTGAGACCAATAACCGTGGGTGGTAAACAGAGGACTGGATCTTGGCTCAGATATTCAGACTAATTCCTGAGATCAAAAACTGATATATTAAATATCTCACAGGATAGACTCAAGCTTCAGCATTTTACTGCCTATACCGTCTTCAAAAGGCATTAATTGAAAACGATCAGAAATTACATTTCAGTTTATCCCCTATGTTGTTTTATTGAGTTACTGAAGAAATGTTCTGTAGCAGACTGGGAATCAAACCCCATCTATATTGAGCTTAGACTGATTTTAGACAGGAAAATAGCTGGAATACTGAATATGTAGACATTGTTATTTATTATACTGTTCAAGTAAGGCATAAATTGGCATTACTGGTCTTTTCTTTGCCTGCCCTCTTTAAATTATGGGAACAGAAGATTCCTTTGCTCATTAGTGTTGCTGGTGCTGATCATGAAAAGCAGAGGGGTGCCTTTAGCCTTAAACCACAGCAGTTTCTTTCTTTTTCTATTGGCTGTCAGTGTAGAACATTTCAATTATTGTCGTCTGGAATACCTTAAAAAAATCAGGAGGTAATTACTTATAAATACTAGCTATATATATTTCCTTCATTTCAAGATGAAAACAAAAAAGCTAATATTCTACTACTAATTAAGTTATAGAGCTATGAAGGTACGTTTTGATAGTTCTGGGCCTGAATAAGTTGTGAGGTTCATAATAAACATACATACTGTATATCATCGATCAAGCTTTTTGTACTACATGTTAAATTTCACACTTCAAGAAAACAAATTTCCAAAAATTGAAGACATTTTTAAATGAAATTTCAGTTGCTAATTAGTTACTAATCTAACTACCTGATTAATACAATATTTTATAATTTAAAACAAAATTGAAATATGGAGGTTCTAACATCAAAACTATAATTTCATGATACTCTAAAAGATCCCCTCCACATATGTATTCAAATATACATAGGAATTCTCCAATGTTTGATTTTTGGAGAAATAAAAAAGAAAAATTAAGATCCATAAATGTCATGCATTTCTTCTCCAGGATATATCAATATGCAAATAATTTCCATGTCCCAAGTTAAATTCATGGACACAAGAAGCCTCCTACTTCACGATGAAATCATGGCTTAGTGTATGTGCATTGGATGTGCACATGTATGTGCATTCAAGTTTGCATATCTAACTTTGAGCAATGAAT